>JBAIZL010000001.1:369662545-369815045 GCA_036971475.1 Prosapia bicincta
ATAGAAGTCGATTGTTATAACTTTATCATGTCACAGTCAACTTTCATTAAAATTTTCTATTACTTAAGTTTGTCTATCTAACATTTGCAGTTTGAAAATTCTCAATCTTAATTGTTTAAGGTGAGATCTTGCGTTGGAAACATGTTATGGCAAATAGTACAAACAAAATAGAGCCACGAGCCTAGTAGTGCCATTAAAAGCGTCCTCGCTTGAGCGTTTTCTTTAAAACTTTTACAAAAAATATCATATTTAATAGATACTAATCTTTTAATTGCATTCGGGGAGGAACTGAGAGGAACAGTTCATAAGAAGTTCTGCAGGTTCTCTGTTACGTCATCAAAGGTTAACGTGACAGTGCTAGGAGTGTCACATAACTTGGACCCTAACATTAATAAAGAACTTTGGAGAGACTGAAAATGTTATGATCAGATAGAATTTCATCGTGTATTGTTTCAGCAAAAGTGAAGTAAATAATTACCAAATATAATGTTTTTATTCCTAATAATATAACACACAAAACTTGTATTTATAAATGGATGTTTTATCTTGTAAATTTGAGTTGTGTTCGGAATGAATAATAGTAATTTTAAGAAAACATATATTTTCTGAGATTATAAATTTATATTGTTTAAATAAACAAAATTGAGCTATGTTGTATAAAATGTTAGTGTCTCCTATTTATAAATGGATGTTTTATCTTGTAAATTTGAGTTGTGTTCGGAATGAATAATAGTAATTTTAAGAAAAGATATATTTTCTGAGATTATACATTTATATTGTTTAAATAAACAAAATTGACCTATGTTGTATAAAATGTTAGTGTCTCCTATTTATAAATGGATGTTTTATCTTGTAAATTTGAGTTGTGTTCGGAATGAATAATAGTAATTTTAAGAAAACATATAGTTTCTGAGATTATAAATTTATATTGTTTAAATAAACAAAATTGAGCTATGTTGTATAAAATGTTAGTGTCTCCTATTTATAAATGGATGTTTTATCTTGTAAATTTGAGTTGTGTTCGGAATGAATAATAGTAATTTTAAGAAAACATATAGTTTCTGAGATTATAAATTTATATTGTTTAAATAAACAAAATTGACCTATGTTGTATAAAATGTTAGTGTCTCCTATTTATAAATGGATGTTTTATTTTGTAAATTTGAGTTGTGTTCGGAATGAATAATAGTAATTTTAAGAAAACATATATTTTCTGAGATTATAAATTTATATTGTTTAAATAAACAAAATTGAGCTATGTTGTATAAAATGTTAGTGTCTCCTATTTATAAATGGATGTTTTATCTTGTAAATTTGAGTTGTGTTCGGAATGAATAATAGTAATTTTAAGAAAACATATATTTTCTGAGATTATACATTTATATTGTTTAAATAAACAAAATTGACCTATGTTGTATAAAATGTTAGTGTCTCCTATTTATAAATGGATGTTTTATCTTGTAAATTTGAGTTGTGTTCGGAATGAATAATAGTAATTTTAAGAAAACATATAGTTTCTGAGATTATACATTTATATTGTTTAAATAAACAAAATTGACCTATGTTGTATAAAATGTTAGTGTCTCCTATTTATAAATGGATGTTTTATCTTGTAAATTTGAGTTGTGTTCGGAATGAATAATAGTAATTTTAAGAAAAGATATATTTTCTGAGATTATACATTTATATTGTTTAAATAAACAAAATTGAGCTATGTTGTATAAAATGTTAGTGTCTCCTATTTATAAATGGATGTTTTATCTTGTAAATTTGAGTTGTGTTCGGAATGAATAATAGTAATTTTAAGAAAAGATATATTTTCTGAGATTATACATTTATATTGTTTAAATAAACAAAATTGACCTATGTTGTATAAAATGTTAGTGTCTCCTATTTATAAATGGATGTTTTATCTTGTAAATTTGAGTTGTGTTCGGAATGAATAATAGTAATTTTAAGAAAACATATATTTTCTGAGATTATACATTTATATTGTTTAAATAAACAAAATTGACCTATGTTGTATAAAATGTTAGTGTCTCCTATTTATAAATGGATGTTTTATCTTGTAAATTTGAGTTGTGTTCGGAATGAATAATAGTAATTTTAAGAAAACATATAGTTTCTGAGATTATACATTTATATTGTTTAAATAAACAAAATTGACCTATGTTGTATAAAATGTTAGTGTCTCCTATTTATAAATGGATGTTTTATCTTGTAAATTTGAGTTGTGTTCGGAATGAATAATAGTAATTTTAAGAAAAGATATATTTTCTGAGATTATACATTTATATTGTTTAAATAAACAAAATTGAGCTATGTTGTATAAAATGTTAGTGTCTCCTATTTATAAATGGATGTTTTATCTTGTAAATTTGAGTTGTGTTCGGAATGAATAATAGTAATTTTAAGAAAAGATATATTTTCTGAGATTATACATTTATATTGTTTAAATAAACAAAATTGACCTATGTTGTATAAAATGTTAGTGTCTCCTATTTATAAATGGATGTTTTATCTTGTAAATTTGAGTTGTGTTCGGAATGAATAATAGTAATTTTAAGAAAACATATATTTTCTGAGATTATACATTTATATTGTTTAAATAAACAAAATTGACCTATGTTGTATAAAATGTTAGTGTCTCCTATTTATAAATGGATGTTTTATCTTGTAAATTTGAGTTGTGTTCGGAATGAATAATAGTAATTTTAAGAAAACATATAGTTTCTGAGATTATAAATTTATATTGTTTAAATAAACAAAATTGACCTATGTTGTATAAAATGTTAGTGTCTCCTATTTATAAATGGATGTTTTATCTTGTAAATTTGAGTTGTGTTCGGAATGAATAATAGTAATTTTAAGAAAACATATATTTTCTGAGATTATACATTTATATTGTTTAAATAAACAAAATTGACCTATGTTGTATAAAATGTTAGTGTCTCCTATTTATAAATGGATGTTTTATCTTGTAAATTTGAGTTGTGTTCGGAATGAATAATAGTAATTTTAAGAAAACATATATTTTCTGAGATTATAAATTTATATTGTTTAAATAAACAAAATTGAGCTATGTTGTATAAAATGTTAGTGTCTCCTATTTATAAATGGATGTTTTATCTTGTAAATTTGAGTTGTGTTCGGAATGAATAATAGTAATTTTAAGAAAACATATAGTTTCTGAGATTATAAATTTATATTGTTTAAATAAACAAAATTGAGCTATGTTGTATAAAATGTTAGTGTCTCCTATTTATAAATGGATGTTTTATCTTGTAAATTTGAGTTGTGTTCGGAATGAATAATAGTAATTTTAAGAAAACATATAGTTTCTGAGATTATAAATTTATATTGTTTAAATAAACAAAATTGAGCTATGTTGTATAAAATGTTAGTGTCTCCTATTTATAAATCGATGTTTTATCTTGTACATTTGAGTTGTGTTCGGAATGAATAATAGTAATTTTAAGAAAACATATAGTTTCTGAGATTATAAATTTATATTGTTTAAATAAACAAAATTGAGCTATGTTGTATAAAATGTTAGTGTCTCCTATTTATAAATGGATGTTTTATCTTGTAAATTTGAGTTGTGTTCGGAATGAATAATAGTAATTTTAAGAAAACATATAGTTTCTGAGATTATAAATTTATATTGTTTAAATAAACAAAATTGAGCTATGTTGTATAAAATGTTAGTGTCTCCTATTTATAAATCGATGTTTTATCTTGTACATTTGAGTTGTGTTCGGAATGAATAATAGTAATTTTAAGAAAACATATAGTTTCTGAGATTATAAATTTATATTGTTTAAATAAACAAAATTGAGCTATGTTGTATAAAATGTTAGTGTCTCCTATTTATAAATCGATGTTTTATCTTGTACATTTGAGTTGTGTTCGGAATGAATAATAGTAATTTTAAGAAAACATATAGTTTCTGAGATTATAAATTTATATTGTTTAAATAAACAAAATTGAGCTATGTTGTATAAAATGTTAGTGTCTCCTATTTATAAATGGATGTTTTATCTTGTAAATTTGAGTTGTGTTCGGAATGAATAATAGTAATTTTAAGAAAACATATAGTTTCTGAGATTATAAATTTATATTGTTTAAATAAACAAAATTGAGCTATGTTGTATAAAATGTTAGTGTCTCCTATTTATAAATCGATGTTTTATCTTGTACATTTGAGTTGTGTTCGGAATGAATAATAGTAATTTTAAGAAAACATATAGTTTCTGAGATTATAAATTTATATTGTTTAAATAAACAAAATTGACCTATGTTGTATAAAATGTTAGTGTCTCCTATTTATAAATGGATGTTTTATCTTGTAAATTTGAGTTGTATTCGGAATGAATAATAGTAATTTTAAGAAAACATATAGTTTCTGAGATTATAAATTTATATTGTTTAAATAAACAAAATTGAGCTATGTTGTATAAAATGTTAGTGTCTCCTATTTATAAATGGATGTTTTATCTTGTAAATTTGAGTTGTGTTCGGAATGAATAATAGTAATTTTAAGAAAACATATAGTTTCTGAGATTATAAATTTATATTGTTTAAATAAACAAAATTGACCTATGTTGTATAAAATGTTAGTGTCTCCTATTTATAAATGGATGTTTTATCTTGTAAATTTGAGTTGTGTTCGGAATGAATAATAGTAATTTTAAGAAAACATATAGTTTCTGAGATTATAAATTTATATTGTTTAAATAAACAAAATTGATCTATGTTGTATAAAATGTTAGTGTCTCCTATTTATAAATGGATGTTTTATCTTGTAAATTTGAGTTGTGTTCGGAATGATTAATAGTAATTTTAAGAAAACATATATTTTCTGAGATTATAAATTTATATTGTTTAAATAAACAAAATTGACCTATGTTGTATAAAATGTTAGTGTCTCCTATTTATAAATGGATGTTTTATCTTGTAAATTTGAGTTGTGTTCGGAATGAATAATAGTAATTTTAAGAAAACATATAGTTTCTGAGATTATAAATTTATATTGTTTAAATAAACAAAATTGAGCTATGTTTTATAAAATGTTAGTGTCTCCTATTTATAAATGGATGTTTTATCTTGTAAATTTCAGTTGTGTTCGGAATGAATAATAGTAATTTTAAGAAAACATATAGTTTCTGAGATTATAAATTTATATTGTTTAAATAAACAAAATTGACCTATGTTGTATAAAATGTTAGTGTCTCCTATTTATAAATGGATGTTTTATCTTGTAAATTTGAGTTGTGTTCGGAATGAATAATAGTAATTTTAAGAAAACATATAGTTTCTGAGATTATAAATTTATATTGTTTAAATAAACAAAATTGAGCTATGTTGTATAAAATGTTAGTGTCTCCTATTTATAAATGGATGTTTTATCTTGTAAATTTGAGTTGTGTTCGGAATGAATAATAGTAATTTTAAGAAAACATATAGTTTCTGAGATTATAAATTTATATTGTTTAAATAAACAAAATTGAGCTATGTTGTATAAAATGTTAGTGTCTCCTATTTATAAATGGATGTTTTATCTTGTAAATTTGAGTTGTGTTCGGAGTGAATAATAGTAATTTTAAGAAAACATATAGTTTCTGAGATTATAAATTTATATTGTTTAAATAAACAAAATTGAGCTATGTTGTATAAAATGTTAGTGTCTCCTATTTATAAATGGATGTTTTATCTTATAAATTTGAGTTGTGTTCGGAATGAATAATAGTAATTTTAAGAAAACATATAGTTTCTGAGATTATACATTTATATTGTTTAAATAAACAAAATTGAGCTATGTTGTATAAAATGTCAGTGTCTCCTATTTATAAATGAGTGTTTATTTCTCAATCTACGTCCACGTACTTTGGTTGCACCTGCAACAGCACACCTTTAAGGCTTGGAGGAGTGTGTCCTTGATAGGCGTGCGCATGCACATGATAAAAGACGCAAAATGTCATTGGGTGTGTGTATGCAAGATACGTGTGGTCGTTGCACACCAGAATGACTCATAGTTTGGGGGTTGTATAATTGTGCTACCGTGTAGGGTTTTTTAATATTTTGTAAACGACTGGAAAAAATCTTTTATTACGCTTATAACACTTTGCTGATGAAAATATATGATATAATAAATTTATAAATAAGATTAATGTGGATAAATAGTATTTACACGATTGTTTATCTCCGCAGATGAATAGAAACTTGTGTTAAACATTCGAAATGAGACAGCTGTAGTAGAGCGATGTTAGCAATTAATAAACAAAAATGAGTAAATTCTTACTTATTTAGTAGGTCAACAAAGAAATATTTTATTTTAGTGACTTTTTAATAAATGATTAAAAGTTATATAAATATGTATATGCATATGACAGAATCGCAATAATAAGTAGCAAATAGAAAGCGAAATTAGTTATTAAAATTAATTAATTAAATCTAATTAATTAATTATTATTTGAAAAAACTCTAATAACATCGAGTGTCATCTACTACAAGTTTTAAAAATGTATTTCAACTTCAATGGCTAAATAAAAAGTATTTTAATAACAATTAAAATTTGAACAATGTATATTTAGGCATATATGAACTGAATGAATGATTATTGAATTATTTGAAAAAGCTATATTAACATCAAGTGTCATCCATTACAAATTAAAAATATGTATTTAAACTTGAGTGGGAAAATAAAAAGTATTTTATTAGCGATTGAAAATTTCAACAAGAAAGAGTGTGAATATATGTAATATATTCAATTATAATTTTTGTATTTGTATTTTGACTTAGTTCTTTATTAATACACAAGAATACATATTGCGAAATTTATATATATATATATATATATATATATATATATATATATATATATATATAAATTTAGTGCGGGTGTGAACTAATAGCAGGAATTAAACAAATACAAGACATAAATACAATTTCTAAAAACATATTAGAATTTAAAGTCGAAAATTAAATTTTAAAAACTTACAAAACAAAATGAATCTATGAGTGTCAAAAATGCCTGAAAAACATATTTTTGTATAACTGAAAAAACTAAACCAATTCGGGTGGTCTAAAAATTTCAAACATACTAAAATATGGTTTATATGAAATTTTTAGCTAATATACAGACATCATATCTTTTGTAATAGCTCAAAATTTACAGCTGTAACGCACAGCCTGGGAAATCTTACTAAAAAAAGATCAAACCTTTTGGTGATACGTTGTTCTTAAATGATTCGAATTTTATTTGTTATTTATTGACATAGAAACCTATTTTGATTAAACGCCAAAAATTATTTTTAGTCTTCATATGATTTAAATTGGCAATCAAAAGATACAATCATACACAAAACTTTATCGTATACAGAACAGACTAAAAACTCACTTCAAAATTAATTTCAACTGTTGTTTTAGAAGTTTTAATGTCATCAGTTTGTACGACTGTAACGTCTGCAAAGGATAGGAGAAAAGATTTTGAATTATAATTATTATTATAGGAGCATTGTATCTCTATTCGGGGCCATAAATGATTGTCTACCCTCTGTACATCCTCTTGTAAGTAAAGGAATAATGAAGTTAGGTGGAATTAAGTAGAACTTTGGAAACTAAACAGCGATCCTGATGGCAGTGGTAATTGTGGCATTGCGTGGGCAGTGTCGCTTACTTTAAGTCAAAGGGGAAATGCTTACCTTTCATTTGTGGTTTATTAAGGACAACAATTCTAAAAGCAAAAAAAAACCCTCTTCTGTGATTATTACGGTAGGTACTGAACGTTGCCAGCGGCACATATAAGAATTTCATTTAACAATGCCTCATGGGTGAAGTAAGCCATTGCCTCTACTAAAGAGCATGACAATGGAGGGTAAGTTGGCACGCCTGTTCATATATCACCTACTCCAGTGTCACGCAATCACGTTCGGCTAAAAGTGCGCAGTCGTGATACGTTCTAATCACGACGAATTTTAATCAATGGTGTAATATTTTTAAAATTTACTCAAATAAATAGTTTAGAAAAAAACAACACACAGAGAGGCGTATGTAATATAGACATTAGTTTGTAAGCATTTGCAAGTACAATGCAGCGTACATTACAAACCTGAAAAAATGTTTATATTGATTTACAATTCCCAAACCAATAGCTCACCTAATTATCGCAGAACTGGAGCTTCAAACAATAAATAATGCCAGATCGAATTAAGTATTGTGGAACACAACGTTTCAAAGTAGTCTTTCTTCTTTAGATTTAGGTTAAAATGCTCGACAATCTTAACTTATACCATACTTCGGCCCCATCTCCGAAAAATTACTACAAAGTTTCTTATTTATTTTGAATTTCATTAAAAATATCTAAAATTGGAAATGAACAGATATTAGACTTAAGTTAAAAATTAAATCTTCTTGTATCACAGTATAAGAAAAAAATATAAGTTGGATTTAACATTATATTTAAAGTCCCCAAACGTTATTTTTAAATAATGTAAAGACAGTATTAACGAAAATCAGAACATATTTAAAAATTTTATAATTTTACTTCTATAATTTCTAATGAATTTGATTGTATAGGCCCAATTATAGACATTAAAATTTGAAACAAACTTAAATGTAGTTTTCAAAAATTACATCCTTTTCGATTCTAAACTGAGATCCTCTTCAGGAGCTAAACATTTTTAATGTATTATCTCACAAACAACAAACACATTCAGATATTTAAAAACAACCACCAACACAATTTACAAGAAACCATTGACTTTACCTCAGAGAATACAAATAAAATATCACAAAATTCAATGTAATTTGGTTTTTGTTTTGGTTTATAGTCAGAGGTTTTTGTTAATTGTGTTGTTTTTAAATAAGGGAATTTATATGGGCTGTGTGAAAGGTAATGTAATAAAAAAAATTAGCTCTTAAAAAATATGACACTTTGTGATCGAAAGTTAAATCAATATTTCAAAACACTTTAAAATCTTTTCAAAATTTCCTATCTATAATTGATCATATGTAAGTTGTTATATCGAATTTATAACGTCCTTTGTATTTTATATAAAAAAATTTTTCTTAGAATACACAAAACCAATGACATTTCCACCCACAAACCAAACAATAAGTAAACAAGATCATCCATAATTTAGACTTTTTACAGCAAACTTCAAAATCTGTAAACACAATTTTGTATTCGTAAATTATAATCGACAAAGTAAAAAGTGAACGGGAAATAGAGAAAGGCTTACCTACAAAAGCGTCTTACTTATTCTTTCCCCAATTTAATCAGTTTCAATAAACCTTGGGATCTAAGGTTAGAACACTTAGCCAGACGGAACCCTCAGCAGTCAGTCAGAGAAGGAGGTGGCTTCCGAGGTTGTCAACCTGAGGGTAGGAATATGGGAACAGGGTTTTTGGTAAGGGTTGGATGTAAGAGGATTATCTCCAAGGCAGGATGTTTTCTGGGTGTGAGACGGTAAATTTTTTTATGCTGGGGGACTACGTTTATTTGAAACATGTGAACTGGCTGACTGACACCTTTTTTCACACAAGTATATTACATGTGTGTAGTGCGTTTGTTGTGTAAAAATAGTGTAAAAATGTGTTATAGAACTTGGATCTAGAATGGAATAACAAAATGAGAAGCTTGATCTTAAACTAACTTGACTTGTCTAACAGAAATTACTTAAAAGAAAACTTAAGGCTAGAATGAGTGTTACAAGGAGGGTGAGCTCAAGACTAAACTAAACTTTCTAACTTAATTAACATATTACATAATAAAACTTAACCTAACGCATACATGATGCGTAAATAGATAAGATTAATCTGGTATAAACAGAGTTTACGTTAAGAATCCAAAGTGTGAACTTAAAAAATATTACATACATTGCAGCATATTAGGACTAAAAATTAAAACTAGTACCTTTCGGTGTTATGGATGATCGAGAAGGATTTTGGGGTGGAAGACTGTCAAACAGTCAGTCAGAGAAGGAGGGGGTTTAGTGGCCCTCGAGGTTAAGCAGCGTCTGTCACCGACAATGGCTTGGGTAGGCATATGGGAACAGGGCTTTTGGTAGGGGCTGGATGTAGGAAGGGCATCTGCAAGGCAGGACGTTTTTTTGGGTGGGACGGTCATAAGGATTTTATTCTGGGGGACTACGTTTATTTTAAACATTTAGACTGGCTGACTAACTACCTTTTATTATTATACTTGTAATTATATTTTTTATATTTTGGTGAAATTTTTCGTTTTGTGTGTGTCAATTCATGTATGTAGTAGGGGTGTTTGTGGGACTTAGCGTAAAAATGTGTAATAAAACTTAGAGCTAGAATGGAATTACAAAGTTGTGATGGATGATCTCAACTTACTTAACTTAACTAGCATTTTGCATGATAAAACTCAACAGATACATGATGAGATTAATAGGAATAAACAAACAGGAGTTAAACACTATTTATAATTTAAGCATATTAAGACTAAAACTTAAAAACTAGTGATCTATTCTAGGAAGCGAAACCTAGATGGCTGGGAGAGGAAGTGCGAGTTGCAGAGGCGTTATGGAGGATCGAGAAGGACTTTGGGACGAGGAGGGGTCCAACTGGGTTTGCCAAATCCCTGGGTAATACAGGCTTTCGGCACTACGGAAGAGCTTCGCTGAGAGGATCTGACAAACACCAATCGCGATGGGGAGCGAAGGGAGTTTCGGATGGTGACATTGAACAGGAACCAAGGAGAGTTGGAGAAGAGTCTGAGGGAAGAGGATTGGAAGGACTCAAGAGATTTCCGAGATGTGTTGGAGCAAAGAGGACACCAGACAGAAGCTGCATAGGTGAGGACGGGACGGAGGCGCATTTGGTACATGTGGTGTTTAATTTTGAGAGGCATAATACTTCTGCGGTAGAGGAGAGAATAGAGCTTAGCACGAATAAGCTACCCTTAGTATGGGCTAAGAGAGCTTGAGAGGGAAAGTACAGGCGCTTATCTAGGATGACGCCAAGGTATTTAACAGAAGACCTCCAGGCAATGGGCCTCTAAAAGATTGATGGCTTCAGTTTGCGGTCGTAGCTTTCTGGTGAAGAGGATGGCTTCTGATTTTTCAGTATTGTTGTGGATGGTCATTGTGGTTTTGGATATGCTCCAGGAGCTTGACATGAACATGGCGTTATCTGCATTGAGGAAAAGGGAGACGTTTGGAAGGAAGGGGATGTCGTTGGTGTAGGGAGATAGAGGAGCGGGCCTAAACTGGTGAAGTATTTTCAAGTTTGTTGTAAATACAAGGACCTTATAGAGATCACATGAATAATATTACCAATAACTTGTAAGACTATATATAATTTATTTAAAGTGTGCGAAATCTTGGATTCATATTTAAACACATTGATTTAAGGAATTTAAGCTACGAATGTTGGCGTATAGTAGTTTTTCTGTTAGGGTTTCAACACGGGATATTTTACATGCGAGGTACTCCACAGAAACTATGTTTTAGAATGCTATAAGGCAATATAATTTGCAGTTACAAATTTGATATCAAATTAATTAATTTGCTAACATTATGAAAATCAAGGAAAGAAACTTAGATGTACCAAACTTTTCTTTTAGCTATTTTTCATTTAAACACAGAGTCTAATCATTAAGTTAATATAGAGCATTATGGACTTTCATCAGTGTCTCTACTAAGTCGTTCGCTCCGGCGCCGCGCTTTCTTTAAATTATATTATTTTAGAAGAATTAGAAGTGTGCGTGCCAGATGGTGGAACTTTCAATAGAGTAAAAGTTTGAAAGCGGACTCGGCAACTAGTTCTATTTAAACGTCGCCGGTCGTGGTAGTCACAAAGCGAACTGCAGGTGCATTGCTTTCGTGTGCAATTGTCCACTGGTTTCTCTACAGTTATGGGCGACGATTGTAAAACTGTTTCTCTAGAATAATAAGTTGAAAATTATCAACACATTGGTCACAGATTTTTTGTACGTTTTAAGGTGAAAAGCACCAGCAGTCTATAACAACCTAGGAAGGATGCATATACATATGTGTGTGTGTGTGTGTGTGTGTGTGTGTGTGTGTGTGTGTGTGTGTGTGTGTGTGTGTGTGTGTGTGTGTGTATGTGTGTGTAAGTGTGTGTGTGAGTGTGTATGTGTGAGTGTGTGTGTGTGTGTGTGTGTGTGTGTAAGGAAATTGCATCTCCCCTTCCGTCTTGTGTTTGCAGGTGTCAAGCAGTGCTCAGTCCTAGCCCCTCCTCTATCTCATCTTCACTAACGACATTCCCCAACTTCCAAATGTCTCCCTTTCCCTCTACGCTGATGACGCCATGTTTATGTCAAGCTTCTGGAGCATGCCTAACACAACAAAAAAACCATCCAGATTCCACTGGAAATCCTGTCATAGTGGCTCCAGAAATGTAGAAACGGCTGTGAACACTGATAAATCAGAAGCCATTTGCTTCACCATGGAGCAAAGACCGCAAACTGGAGGTATCACTCTTCAAGAGGCCCATTTCTTGGAAGTCTTCTGTTAAATATCTTGGCGTAATCTTAGACAAGCGCCTGTCATTTTCCTCTCCAGATTCCTCAGTCCTTACCAAGAATAGAGTCCTGGCTAAGCTTTACCCTCTCCTTTGCCGCAGAAGTACCATCCTGCTCAAAACCAAACACCACATGTACCAAATGCTCCTTCGTTCCGTCTTCATCTATGCAGCTCCTGTCTGGTGGTCTCTTTGCTCCAACACGTCTCGGAATCTCTTGACTTAAAACAACACTAAAATTAATACTATAGGGAGGAAAAACAAATACACCACAATGGCATACATAAACAGAACATCAAATAAAATGACCCATAATTTTCAAAAAAACAAGATACAAAATAGCATACAAAACTAATAACAATTTACTAAACAAAATACAACACGACATCAAAAACAAGGATAAATTATGAGCAAAAGGCTTATACAAATTAAACTGCGACAAATGCAACACATTCTACATTGGACAAAGAGGTCGCAGTTTTAAAAAAAGAGTCGAGGAACACAAATAGAACACCAACTCAACATTTTACAATACATAAAAGTAACAGGACACAAATACACAGACATTTACCATAACCAAGAAATCTTACACATAACAAAAAAGGACCACACCTCAACACTAGAACAATATGAAATTTACAAACACAAAATATAAACCCAATACAAATCACACATATTTTTTTGTTACTGCCGAAAACCTGCCTTTAAAACCGTCACCGCTTAACCTAACAACTCCAAGGAGAAGACACTGATGATGATCGCCACGGAGAGATCGAAAAAGATCTGTCTCGATAAGGTTTTACAAAGTTACAAAATTTAAAGTTCGGATAGTTGGATAGATGGTCCATTAGAAAGCTTACCTATAATGAAGCAATGCTTCCTACATAGGTCATTATATTCCCTTATTTCAAAAACAGAAATATTCGTAAACCCTTTGTAATTCTAAGTTGACCATATCCCTTTCATTATTTTTATCATATTAAGGAATACTATAAACTGTATTTTGCTTCACGATAAAAAAATTTTTCACGGAAAATCAGATTGGCAACAGTAACAACTATTAGGAATTTCAAGGCGGATTTATTATTATGAAGCCATATCGGGAAATTAATATTTTTAGGTTCGGTTAAACTCCTGCTTCCATTAAACTTCTTCTAAAACTATAAAACTATCTAATGATTTTTTAAAACCACTATTACTGTAAGTTAAGTAGAATAATAGATAAACAAATTTAACAGAAAAAAACTTTCAGTGATCAAAGAAAAATCTTTAGCTTCGGTAATCTAAATTTCTAGTTTATATAAATCGTTATTTTTAATAAAACTGGCAATATATATATTTTAGGCGTGCTTTCTCAGTGTTCAAATGAATGATTGGAAATTCCGAAATCGTGACTAGAAAACGATTAACGCAAACCAAATATACACTGCCAACTGTATTGTTGCAGTTACGTGTGCCGGAACAAAAATATGTTTGGCCATATAAACGGATATCGAATTGGCAGCAGTGCCTCGGAAGTAAAGGCGTGGTTGTGTAACCAATAGCGTGCTCCACATTGCGGTTGTGCAACGAAACTTATCGTGGGTGAGCGCAATCTAACCTATAACTCTCTCCCTCACTTCGCCCTTGAACGGGACCTTTCCTGTTCGTAGTCGAATTTAAAAGAAATAAGTTCTGTAACGATATGATACCTGTGGCCGAGTTGCGAAATAGTTGCCAAGGTTACGGTCCACTGCCATCGGGCGCCGTCACAAACACTGACCTGTTGAACCTGGTGCCAAATGATTCAATGTTTTGCGATCAGGTCGGCATTGTGTCATGTAACCGGTCTAATGAAAGTGTTTTGCTCGCAGTTAGCGACCTGGTTTCAATCACATTGTTTTGTTGTGTTTAAACTGGAGGTAGTAACGTGACAAATCCATCACGCTCAAGATGTAATTGTTAAATTTAATTAAAGTAAATTCTAGGCTTAGAAGTTAAGTTGGGGAAATTAATTTTATTTGTAACCAGGTCAACTACAATTTGAAAATTGATTGCATAAGGTCATTTTTACTGAGTAAACAAGAATAGGCGGGTATAATTCTTATGAAAGTAGATGTTTGTAAATGTAACTGTACTTATTTAGTAATGTATTTATTTAATGATAAATCATTCCTAACAAAAACAGAAATTACTTCTGAAATAGATAAAAAACACAAGGGTTGTAATTATCAGAAGAGGTTGTATGTATATATATATATATATATATATATATATATATATATATATATATATATATATATATAAATATATATATATATATATATATATAAATATATATATATATATATATATATATATATATATATATATATATATATACACAACCTAAAATGGCTACTTACAACTCACTCTTATACAGAATGCTAAAACTGCCTCTAAATAATGAAGAAAAAACCAAAGAAAAACAAATAATATATCAAATAGCCCAAAAAATGGATACAATAAAAAAACTATAGATAAATTAGAATTTAAAATATTAAGTAAATTAAAACAACCTACAATCGAACCACAAACAACAACAAAATGGGCCACATTCACATACACAGGGCACAACATAAACGGAATAACTAAAACACTAAAAAATAATAATATTAACATAGCTTACAAAAACACAGGAAACATGATCAATAAAATAAACCAACCAGAAAAAATATGTCCCACACGTAATAACGGAATATACAAAATCGAATGCCCAGACTGTAATAAAATATACATAGACCAAATAAAAAAGAAATTAAAAGACAGATATCAAGAACACCTCAATGCATACATCAAACCTGAAACTTATAACTCAAACTTAGCTACACACGTCATTAAAAACAAACACACATTCCCCACATTAAAAAACGTACACCTAATAAAAAAAAGTACAAAAAGGCCTCAAAATGACAATCTGGGAACAAGAACAAATTTATAAACATACAAATAATATCATTAACGAACAAATACAAATAAAATCAAAAAACGATAAATTATTCAACCTAAAAGACAATATTAACCACAAAACAAACTTAAAAGACTCGAACGGTGAAGTGAATCCGAAAATAGAACATAACGGTACACCACGTGACAACGGGAATTCCACACAGCCCCAGTCTACTACAACCTCCGCTCAATATGCCCGATGATGGAGACAAGACCAGTCTTTGAAAGTTAACTCGCATAAATACCAAGTAAGATTCTTGTTTAAGTACATAAGTGAAAGTGATAAGTGTATGCAAGAAAACAGTGTTGCATAACTACAAATATATATATATATATATATATATATATATATATATATATATATAATATATATATATATATATATATATATATATATATATATAATATATATATTTGTGTGTGTGTGTGTGTATACAGTATCTCTTACAGTGTATACAGTATGTCTTAATGTCTGAAGCTATCTTCAGTTATTGACATTCTATCCTATATTTAAAAAGCAATTCATATCTTCTTCAGCATTCTTCTTATTGATGTATTAAGCGTTTTGTTTTGCGCTTTGTTGTTCACATCTCATTGGAATAAAGATTATATATTGTAACATTTCAAATATTTTATTATATGTATTAGAGCTTAGCTAATAAGTTAAAGTTACTCATGAAACCGAGGCTTAATTTTGAACTAATAAAACATTTATTATTCCATTTTAAAGTAAAAGTATAAATTATATTTTTACACTAGTGACAGATTTAGAGAAGATAACAGTAGATATGCTAGTAAATTATTGGCTTAGATATATACTATATGAGTGTTTGCGTTTTATAACAGATCTTTTCTTCATCATGATTAGCTTCAACAGTTCACATTTCGCTCCTTTCATTAGAAAAGGTTTGGAGATGTAAAACTTTTTATGCCAACTGGCAGTAGGTGTCTATATTCACGTGATCTGAGAGTTTATCCGGGTTGCGGGCAGACGCATCTCTTCCTCCCGGTTGAGTGCGGTCCACATAACGACACTGCTCACGCGATCCAGTACTCCCAGCACCAGTAGAGTGTCATGTCATTTCCTTACTCCTATGTAATCCTATATACGCTTCTTTATTGATCCCTATAACATCACTATAAGGTTGTTATAGAGTAGACACCTCTCTATTACACCGAAAGAGAGAAGGTATACTTCAGGTAAATGACCATGTGATCTCCTTTATCCTCTACCAGAGAGTATCCCTTTAATACTATCTATCTCCACAATGTTTTCCTAAGCATCGTAGGCAGTAATAGACATACTCTCCGATAACCTTTAACTACAAAGAAACATCGTTTATTACTTTTTCTGTTTGAACTTAAAATGTAATCGACTTTTAGTGGTTGACAAAATCAAAGACTACAGTGACTGATAAAGTGCCTAAACCCAAGTTTACATCTTCGCAGCTGTGGTTTTAAGTTTCTAGAGAGAAAATTGCTGCTCTGGTAACGACGTCATTTAAACACACAAATTCTTTTCACATCTGTTTCATGTTATAGTTTATTATAGATCCGCTTCTGAAGAATTCTTGTTCTTGTTCACGTGTTAGTCGTCACATTTTGGTATTTCTTTAAAAACGTGTAAACATTAATGCCAGCCAATCAGCAGATATCCTACCTCTGTTATAAACTGTACGGGGTGTGTTCACAAAATACCCGGAATGTTTAAATTTCGCACGTTTGGAGAATCCGATTGTCAAAATTTTCTTTTATTGTTTTGGTATACATGCCCCTGAAGTATGACACAATTTTCAGCTGTATTCATTGTTTACTTTATCTGTGGCAGCCGCTAAGGGTAGACGTGTTTTCATGAGCTCGGCGATTTTCGATTCTTAAAAAAAAAGGATCAAAGAATTTGTATTAAGTTTTGCGTAAAAACTGAAAAGCAGTGTAAAAAAGTGTGCGAAATGTTAACAAAGGCCTATGGTGAGTCTGCTTGGAAAAAACAAGTATTTACGAGTGGCCGCGAAGACGCTGACGATGACGAACGCTCCGGACTTCCCAGCACATCAACAACCGAGGAAAACGTGGAAAAAGTGGAAGCAATGGTCATGAATGATCGCCGAATCACAATCACAGAAGTTGCTGATGATGTTGGCATATCGATTGGCTTATGCCATGACATTTTTGAGAACATTTTGGGTATGAGACGTGTGGCAACAAAATTTGTTGCAAAATTGTTGAATTTTGAACAAAAACAGCGGCCAATGGAAGTTGCTCAAGAATCACTAAATGAAGTCAGCGACGATGCAGAATTACTGAAACGTATTATAACAGGCGACGAAACATGGTTTACGGACATGATGTCGAAACGAAGGCTCAATAGTGGAAGCATTCTGGCTCTCCAAGACCGAAAAAGTCTCGGCAAGTGCGGTCGAACGTGATTTTAATGGCATAGTGCATCATGAATTCTTGACACAAGGTCAAACGATCAAAAAAGGCGCTGGTATAAGTGCATAATATCTAGGGGGGACTACTTTGAAGGAGACATATCGATGTAGGTGAATAAATAAATATTTTTTTCAAAAACCGAAACTTCCGGGTATTTTTTGAACATAGTGGTATACAGAATTATATTAGGAGAGGTAAGCAGTTTTAATAAACTCAGGTTTTGATTGAATAAGAATTACTTTGTGGTGCTTGGTTACTGAATAAAGTCAGGCGTAGCTGCCTTATTCCAAAGCGGTTTGTACTTCGGTTTAAGAAATGAAAATGACTGTAATAAATTTTTCAAATCATTTTAATGCATTACCAATACTAAGTATTTGTTTCAAAGACCACATTATTAACTGCAGACAGAATGATTTCTGGTTTACAATTTTTTAAACAATTTATTAAATAGAAACATAATTTTTTTTAACATTTGTGAAACTATAAGATAACTTGAAATATTTAATTAAATGTTTGGAATAATAATGGATATAATACATCACTCATTGAATGCAGAAGTCGGACAATAAGAAAGTTAGGATTTACAATTGAAATATAACTTTGTAATGTCATTGAGTGTTGCTATCATTTTCTTATCGGGCTGTTTTTATTAATCATCGGTTTTATATGTCAGAAAATTTGTCCTTGGGTAGTTCTGGAAGTAAAATATTTTAAAGTAAATGATGAGTTTCCTCAAGATATTTTTCAAGTAATGAGTCAACGTCCAGATAATTTAACCTGGCGTTTTGAATAGTAGATTAATAACCATTAATCATTATCCACTAAAAAGCCATTTACATTAAACAAGCAATAAAGGGTAATAAAACAACGTTAAATAACAGTTTTCGGATTTAACAGAATTTTTTAAAATTTTAAAGAATAACTCTAGGAGCCTCGCTCTTTCAAAGTATGTTGACAAAATTATAATCACAATTATTTTGTAAATGAAAAAAATTATATTTTTCTACAAAATTTAATCTATAAAATATAATTCTTTATTTTTAACTGTTATTTTAATATACTTTTATTTGGTTAATGTTGTAAAAACTGTAAGAAAATGTATGCTTATTTAAAATGTAATAGATGCTTTAAATTTTAACTTATGCTTGATAAAGACTAAGATCAGCTTCTTGCAATTTAATTCTAAATACTAAATACAGTTGAGAACAGAATATGTACTTTTTTGTATATAGAGCTTATTATAATAGCTCAGAGTGTAATATTTTTAAAAAAATAATAATTAAAGAGGATGTGTAGCTAGTGTTACCCTGTTATTTCGTTATAAGTTTAAAAGTGAATTAAATAGGAAGAATCTTATTGTTTATAAATGGCATACAACACCATTACCCATTATATTCTCATCAAGAAATAAAAATATTTTGGTCCTGGGTAATAAAAAAAGTAACAATTATTTTTTTCTTAACAATTACTTAATTCGGAAATAAAAGGCTTAATCTGCACTTAATTGTATTTAAACCACTCTAATTGACTTGTATTTTTCAAAGCACTAGAGAGATACACTTAATGCTCAACCAACTTTTACGCCTAAGTAAAATTATCCGAATGAACCACTGTTGTGTACCGTCAGCTGACCGTTAAGAAACTGCTGGACATAAAGAATTGCTTCTCAAGTTAATGAACAATTTGGCATTTATCCCATCATGGCATTTAATGTTCCACAGGAAATGTCAATTATTCTTACAGGTAACACATGTTACACCCATAGGCAAGCTTTCTACCTCGTTAAGGCAAATTGATTGACATCGCTGTACGAAAATGCAAGGTTTACTCAGCTAAACTATTACAATTATTCAAAGGTTATTATGGCTTAAGTAACACCATTAACTCTTGAAAGTATAAACTAAACCTTTTAGGCTCTGTTTATTATTGTTACAAGTCTTAGTTTTAAGTTTATTTCTTGGATTTACAAAAAAAATATGTATTAATTTCGATATTTTACCATTGTTTAAGGTAACAAATAGATTTATATTACTTATCAAGCGAAAGTTATGAAACAATGTGCTTTGCTTCAGTTATGAAAAAATATCAGACTGCATTACCTTGGAAATACCTATAGAAAAGTTAAGTTATTCCGTTTATACTTTTTAAAGAATGTAACAAACATATAGTAATATATAATATAGTATGTGTATTAAAAATATAATAATATTATATTTAATACCAATACAAATAATTTAATACTACATTTAATAATTACAAACATTCAGTTGAAATAATATATTTGAATCAAATAATGTAGATGAAAGGTTTTTCAAATGAACAGTAACTTATCGACATTATCAAGAACAAACTTTCTATATGACATCTCTTTTATATTTCTCTCCACTAGAGTAAATGTGTTCTTGATATTGAAAAAATTATAAAGTAAGAACAAGCTTTGAATCATTATCTGTTCACAATATATACTTGTGTTTTAACTGTAACAATAAATGTTTATAACAAGAAAACGTTTACCTTTAGATTCACCTTAAACCAGCTTAGGTAAAGCCACCTTGGAGTCAGGCTTTAGGTAAAGCCACCCTGGAGTCAGGCCTTAGGTAAAGCCACCCTGGAGTCAGGCCTTACGTAAAGCCACCCTGGAGTCAGGCCTTAGGCAAAGCCTCTCTGGAGTCAGACCTTAGGTAAAGCTACCTTGGTGTCAGCCCTTAGGTAAAGCTACCTTGGTGTCAGGCCTTAGGTAAAGCCACCCTGGAGCCAGGCCTTAGGTAAAGCCATCCTGGAGTCAGGCCTTAGGCAAAGCCTCTCTGGAATCAGACCTTAGGTAAAGATACCTTAGTGTCATCCCTTGGGTAAAGCCACCCTGGAGTCAGGCCTTAGGTAAAGCCACCCTGGAGCCAGGCTTTAGGTAAAGCCACCCTGGAGTCAGGCCTTAGGTAAAGCCACCTTGGAGTCAGGCCTTAGGTAAAGTAACCCTGGAGTCAGGCCTTAGGTAAAGTCACCCTAGAGTCATGCTTGAGGTAAAGCCACCCTAGCATTAGGCCTCAGGTAAAGCCACTCTGGAGTCAGGCCTTAGGCAAAGCCTCCCCGGAGTCAGGCCATAGGTAAAGCCACCCTGGAGTCTGCCTTTAGGCAAAGCCCCCCCGGAGTCAGGCCATAGGTAAAGCCACCCTGGCATCAGGCCTCAGGTAAAGCCTCCCTGGAGTCAGGCCTTAGGCAAAGCCTCCCCGGAGTCAGGCCATAGGTAAAGCCACCCTGGAGTCTGCCTTTAGGCAAAGCCACCCCGGAGTCAGGCCATAGGTAAAGCCACCCTGGAGTCAGGCCTAACAACGAGGTCTATGGACTGCTACACACTGGTACCTAGAGATCGTAGCTCCAAGCGCTCCCGCGTTTAGTATGACTTTGGTCGTCCGAATTGGAGTTACGATTTTGAGGCCAGTTTCAAGGGGGTAAATATTTTATTACGAAGAAAAGTAGACTTTGAATCTCCCGCTTCGGTGATAATTCTTTACATCTGTTTAAGTTTTAAGTTAGTCTGAGTGCTATCTACTACGTGCTAAGTAAATAATTCAGAGTCTATATACACTTTTTTTCTCACAACTTTGTAAACTTTTAAACGATTGTAGTGCTCAAAGAGCTAGTGGCTTACTATCTACAATTCCGTACTTGTATAACTTGACAGTCAGAAATTGATTAAGGCCAGTATGTAAAGAAAAAATTCCGGATCATTAAAGAAATGATCTTAATCTAGATAAGTTACCGACCCACGCTTGCATTGTAGTTAATCGGCGCGTGAAGCCGCTGCGCAATCGACGCATGCGCCTGATTGCAACCGGTGTCACAATGGCCAAGTGTTCTCAGCCACAGCCACTGCCACTACGATTCCTGTGTGACTTTCGCCGCACCACTCCTTGTCCATGCCTTCAAGATTATAGTCACAGTAGCAGGGTTTATCTAGGTCGCATTTAATTGCTAATTTAAAACCTGCAATAGCTGTTACATAAATAAATTAATTAGGTGTTTATGCGGGAGTCCTGTACGTCGAATTATAGCGAAGTAAAATTACAGTTTCGATCTTAACATTAAACGAATCCAATCATGAACTGCAGTGAGTAGTCTTTAAATAATACATTTTAATATGTTTTTTAATTGAACTGATCTTTCTAGTAATAATGTAAGCATTATAATGGCAAAAAATAATAATAATTAAAGATTACACTTGTTTGTATTATCTTGGGGGAAAACCACTAATTACTGATTTATTAGCATGCTGAATAAATCAGTACGTAGTGTTTTTTTTGCCAAGATAATACAAACAAGTGTAATTTCTAAAAAAACCTCAAGATGTACAACACAAAAACTACAAGTTTTAATAAAAGATTAAAAAAATACCTGACGTGTTTTGTATCTGAAACAATAGATTAAAAACAATTAAATACGAAATCTGTAGTTAAACTGTCAAAAAATATGTTCTACACAAAGATTCATTTATGTTAAGTCAATTAGAGCTTAGTTATGGAGAACAATTCAAAACGGTAGATATTAAAAGATTTCACTCAAAGTCTTACCATACACCACCTTATTAACACAGACGAGTTTCAGCGATGATTTTGCCTTCATCGGTGACTGCCTAACCCTAATATATTTTATTAAACAACAGCAATATATGTTAACGACATACTTCGTATCGTACAACTATCAAGAATGTAAGATGAAACATATGAAAGTCAAATAACAAAGAACCTTAAGCTACAGTTCACAAATCTCCTTACTCAGGAGAGTCATCTATTTTACATTATTATTTTCCCGTATCATCTAATATACCACCGTTTAACAAGTTTAAAATAGTTTTATAAAACATTTATTTATAAATAGGC
This sequence comes from Prosapia bicincta, assembly GCA_036971475.1. NCBI lineage: Eukaryota > Metazoa > Arthropoda > Insecta > Hemiptera > Cercopidae > Prosapia > Prosapia bicincta. The sequence continues at coordinate 369,685,333 of JBAIZL010000001.1, forward strand.
TCTATAAACTAATCATATATAGAGCCTAATCACTTATATATATATATATATAGGCCTATATATATATATATATATATATATATATATATATATATATATATATTATAACGTACCTTTGCCATCCACGTTGGGCGACAATTGTTATATAACTTACCTTTGCCATCCACGTTGGGCGCCATTTTTATATAACTTACCTTTGCCATCCACGTTGGGCGACAATTGTTATATAACGAACCTTCACTTAATGCTTCTCTACAGGATAATTTTTACTCTTAGGAAATTAGATTAATAATCCAGCTACTTGCTTTTATAATTACAGATTTATTTATCCTGAGATCAATATTGCATTTACAGGTAGTTCATATAATTCTTTTACTAACTCTAATATTTGCCGATAGGCATCAAGACTCTTATTTTACTATTGATTTTTTTAACAATTCTAAATTTACTTTCTTTAGCTATCTAAGGGCGTGTATAAGTTACTGCAATTGGTTTGGAAAATTTTATATTTCAATTAACTATGACTTTTTAATGAATTTATAAAAGTTTATATGTTCTTAAATGTTTGGTTGCTTTAAAGAGTTGGCTTTAAGTTAAAATAAATGTATTGTTTAATACTTGCGTGGTATTTACTTCACTTGACACAAATTCACTTAGTAATACTTTGCTATCAATTTAACTTTTCTTGATTTCTCGAATGCTTCTATTCCTTAACTGACTTTATTAATCACTCCCTTATGTTAATCTCACTTGTTCCCCTTTAATCTCTCTCTTTATACTTCAATTTCTATTTAATAATCTCCCTTACTTTAAATTTCCACGTTACTTGTTTGAATTTGATATTTCTTACTAAAAACTGAACATTACTTCTCCTCGAGTCTTACCTCTTGACCCTTTCGAGTACTGAAAATTGACTGTCTTTCCTGAACATAATCTTGGATCGTATCCGTTTGTGTTTCAGCCCCTCTTCAAATTTGATTGGCTCCCTTATGGCGCTCAAACTGTGGCCAGCCTATGAAATTTTAACACTTCCCTCACCTTCCCTTGACCTTCGTGGGAATTTGTTGAACTTTCCCACAGGTCCATGTGTTTTTCTGTATTCTCAGGGATTCCTAGTCATAAATCTCCCTGGTCCGTGGATGTCTAGGTAAAGCTTCTCTCCCATGAACGAGGCACGTCCTGGTTTACTTACAATGAACCCCTTTCGAATTATTTTTATTTATGATTTGCAGGTGTGTGCAGTAACTTAATTCGGCCGAAAGATATAACAATAGACTACCCCTTGCTAGATAGCGACCGTGTACTACGATCTCGCAAGTTCAAATATTTAACCAACAGTTTTCTTAACTTAATGAATTTCGTTATAATATATATATATATATATATATATATATATATATATATATTTATATGTATATATATATATATATATATATATATATATATATATATATATATATAGTTATTTAATATGTTAATTAATAGTTATTAATAGACACTAAATAATAATAATAGGTTTATGACAGCAATCATAACTAAAAAAAGAAAGTTATATAAAAAGCTATTAAAAGTTATTATTATAAAAGTTCCTAAGCTGTAAATTATTAAACAATTAATAAAATTCACAGATATTGATGCGGTTTGATGAAATATGTTAGTGTTAGCCAATCACTGATGAAGGCGACATTGGCGCCGAAACTATTATGTGTTAATAAAGTAGTGTGTGGTGAGATTTTAAGTGAATTCTTCTAATATTTACCGTTGTGATTCATTTATGCGTTAAACAATTGAAACGTATTCAAAGTGTAAACAAGTTAATTAAAATTTATGAGCATTAAAAACTTTTCTTACAGAGAATATTTTAAATTTAATTTCCAAAATCAAATTTAGTAAGATAATGATTAGTAAGGGCTGATTTGTAGTTGTAAAAAACGTTTCCACGAGTGGTTGGCCCACATATGGCCTATTTTAGTTTCAGACGTGACTATAAATACGGGAGAAATATCTCTCATGTCTTATTCTTATTTATATCTAGGGCATTAATGGCAAACGTAATATTCGTTTAGAAAAAAACAAACGCTGTAAAAGCCAATTTTTTAAGATCCACAGTCAACAAGTTTAAAACACCAACTTAGAATTTAAAAACATGAAATAACAGCATGCCAATTAAATAAATACCGAATCCTATACAGAACCACAGTTAACCTTTGATGTTGACAACGTAATCACTAGGAGGTACATTTTGAACAAGAAAACGTACTTCTTGGTGAGAATATTTCCGTAAGTACGCCTTACATTGTTTTTAGTTTTCTTTGAAGATATTCTAAAGGTTAGAGGCTACTCATGTTGAGAATCAATAGGTAACGGTCCTGGTTTCTTTACATCAACTGCACTTTATAATCAGTGAACATTAGATTGTCATAAGCTCTAATGTAGTGTATTCATTGCTCAACAAGACTTCTGTGATGTATCGACACAAAGTACCATGATTTATATTTCACTCGTTTTAGGACGTCTTAGATTCGTTGATCACCGTAGTTCCAGAACAATGTAGTGAGAACACTTTTTAAAGCATTCAAGGGCATCAAATATAAACAATACATAGACACCTGAAGTTCTTTTGATGCATTAAAGCATCCAACATTGAGATCTTAATTGTAGATTAATAACCATTTACAGTGAGCTTTAGTTTGCCTTAATTCAATTGTAACAGGGAAAGTAATAATTTGACAAGAAAATAAAAACATAAATTTATTTATTATTTTTTTAAAATCTATTAATTGATGAAATTTTATTAACAGTTTGACCATCAAGGTTATTAGGTTGACAAAAATCACAATTTAAAACTATATCTGTATAACTTGATCAAAAAGCCAGGAGTAAGTTTAAATTAAACAAAATATAATTTATGATAGAAAACAAATTAAGGATTCGGGTCGCACGAATGTAAACGTAGGTTTTCTCGACCAACTATTTAATATATTTATAAATTTGATTAAGTACAATATTTCATTTCGTTTCCAGCGTATTTTGATTGGTTTTCATGAAGAATATTTTAAGTCTTTAACAGTATAATATACAAATTTGAAACAATAACATAACGTGTTACAGTGTAGCAGGTTAGGCTTCGTCAATGATACGACGGTTTCGAAACGCGTCAGCAAGTAGGTTAATAGTTTTCACTTTGTTCTTTAAATAATTACTTAGATTTAATCAGTGAAATCAAGATGATTACAGCAACCAACATAACAAACTATGTTACGGCCTACAGTTTAAGAAATATCAAAATATTATTATAATAAATATAACTTGGTTAAATTAAAACTTAAAATATTTATTAATCTACAGTAGAAAACCTGAAACCAAATTTAAAGTAATATGAAGGGCATTTTACGAGTGGCGTTGTAGCAGGAGGAGCAATTGGGTGTGGCAAGTCTGGGAAATACCAATGGTTCGTAGTAAACGGATGTCTTTCAAGGACTGGCCATTCTAAAAGAAGAACAACCCAGCCAGCGGATATAAATAAACCATTTTATTTAGTGGAGATAAGATCAAAACTAAGCCCAAAACACCGAGAAGACAAGAACGCGTCTACATAAGTAATGTGCAGAGAGCGTGCAACCCGAAACGTCAGATTGGCGGTTAGAAAATCATTGCATTTTCATGCATAATATTTTGTTAATATTGCCATCGACTTGACATGTTGAATGAAATACAATAACGAAGAGAATGGCCAATCCTTCACTCAATAATTTTATAAATTCGGTTATTTTTCGGTTATTAATTAAAAACAAAGTCCACTTCAAATTGTCTATTAATTTTTCAACAGTAAAATTACAAATTGCGGAAAAGATAATCTAAGTATTTCAACAATACGGTAGTCAATGCGATTTTCCTAAGCCTATCTTCATTTTCTTGCAAAGCCCTTAATTTAGAATACTGAATTAGAAAACAATTAAATAAAATACAGAACGGTATAGATGGCCTATATGTTTAAGAGGAATAATTATTTAAGTAATGGTTTTAATCATTGGTTATCTGTTTTGCTTGTTACGTCCCTAATGGTACTACATTTGTATATCTAAAATTATTGTTTGGATGTGATTTTAGAGAATTTTTACAGCAACTTAGTATGACATGCTTTGACCAAAACCTTGATCAATGCACGGTGTGTGTGTTTGTGTGGGTGTGTGTGTTTGAGAGAGAGAGATTGTGTGTGTGTGTGTGTGTGTGTGTTTCCTAAAGTAGCCTATAAAATAATTATATTTATTAAAAAGATAATTACCTTATGGACACTAAACACTCATGCAAAAGTATGGAAAATAACATGAGCATCCTCCACACATGCAACAAAGGCCATAAATTAAACACACTAGAACAGTATGAAATATATAGAAATAGCAATACACATAAAAATGACATCCGAAATGAACAAACACGGCACAGATCACACATACTCTTCGATCACATCACTTTTAACTTTCAAAAAAATGCTATCGAGGAAGCACAACTGCAGCATTCCTAGCGGCAAAAATACGGGGCTGAAGAAGCCGTAATAGGAATAAGTTTCCTCCAAGTATAAGTTAACAATTTAACAACTTTTAGTTAACAAAATTCTGGTCGCAAGTAATAGTAAAAGTGTAATAAGTAATTAACAACCAGCTCGTCATGAACAGCAACAAGATTTCGATTTCATTACAAGTATTTTATGAACTAATTAGATGAGGTTTTTTAATATAATTAGTTTTTTATCTGATTCCGTAATTCCTATTTGTCAAATACTGTGATAACTATATAAACTATTATATTATTATATAAATAAACTTCAAACGCCTGAGTGGTCTAGTAGATACAGCACTTGATGTGCTTGGGTTCGATCCCTAATAGCGATAATTAATTTTCTGTGTGCTTCTTCAGCCCTCTAGTAGACATTGTCCGTGATAATGAGCACCTAGGTTCAAACCTTAGTGATTGTGAGTTTGAAGCGAAATGCTGATCGCGCTACATGCAACCACTACAGAATACCCCAAGAAAGTTACCTCTACTCTATGTTTATACTATATTTGGAACCATTATTATTACAAGTAAACTTTCAATTATAAACTACTTAACGAAAACCCTTAAAAATCTAATTCTAAGCCTAAATCTGTCTATGTTTGAGTGAATGATATGTTGCAAAATCTACACCTTGTTAATGCCACAATCATCTTGAAAGGATCTTGTTTAATAATAATTGACAATACAAGCAATCTGAAACACTCTATCCAACCAAGCCTATAAAGTGCATCTAAATCAATGTATTTCCTCATACTGAATGTCAGCACCACCATGATGCGATCATTTCACTTTCCTCTCTCACGTTATACATCTGTCCCACAAATTTAATCTTTTTCTTTACAGATCCAATTATGAAAAACCAAGAAACACGCTAGATTCTGTAGTTCCATGGAGAAAGAACCTACTCACGACTTGTCTAAATTACCCGATAAGTATCCACGCGGTTTTTCCTTACATGCTCCTAATCTCAAGAAGTTTGTTGTAAACTGTTGATTAAAGAAATAACGCAACCACAATTGTCACAATTACGCCATCCTGTATTACATGGATTAACATTTAAATATATGACAAAAGCGAGGTAAATGGAATGTGGAATAGATACCTAGAGTCACGTCGGTTCACTGCCTTGACCAAACAGGCACGACTTTGAAACATAACCTAACTTTGTCGTGTGTACCTCACCTCAGATGACCTAACCAAACACGATTAGGCCTGCACTTCAATAAGGCTATTATTTTATTTTACGTTCATATTTTTAGATATTCATTTCATTTTTTATTATGTCCATCACATTTAGAATGATTTATATTATTTCCTAATATATGTTCAAAAAAGAAAGTAATAATTTATTAACCACATCACGACGAGTGTATATAAATTTCTGATACAAGATATTTTTTCTAATAAAAAATACTATCACTCGGCCTATTTCAACCATCAAATACTGTTAATACTTTCATAATAATTATAAGTAATATTTGATTGCAATTAACCAGTCTATAAATATGTCCGTGTAATCATCCACGGCTAAATTTAAGGCCGACAGACCTTAAGACGGAAGAACACTGTGGAATGCGAGGCCACATTTCGTCTCAATGCCACCAGTATTGCGATAAGTTGATCTTAATTCAGGTACCATTAGGTGAGTTAGCAAGTGATATTTAATAGGAGTTGGCTAATGTTCATTATACTCGTATTTGTACAGTTAAACTGTCAAAGGTATGCGAAAATAATATATATATATATTTATATTTTATAAATACACACACACACACACACACACACTTATATATATAATGTATAATAAACTAAAATATTTCAAGAACAAGAATTGTTTTTAATTTACATATTTGTCAAAGCTTATCGCTACTTAATGTTTTATCATCTTCAGGAAAAATAGGTAATATTAACTTCCGGATTTCGGCAACTGTATTGGCTACATTGGCTGTATTAGTCCCTGTGATTTTCTAGAACAATCATGGTATTCATGAAGAACTAAACCAGTTTTAATGAGATTATAGGACTTGCCAAGTACCTCTTTCTCCAAATACATAGGCCCATATTCCATTGTATTATTTTCTGCAGTATATTTTATCTGCTATCTTTGGATAAAATCAGATTGCATTTTGCTACACAAAAGTGTAGCAGCTAAAAGATCATAGTACAATAAATCTCTAAATCATTTCCTTTAAATGTATGAAAATGAAAGGCAAAATAATAAATATAGGCCTTGTGAGAACAAATATCACCGACGAGTTTGGTTTCAGGAATGCGGCTGGTAAACGGTGACTGTTTAGCATTCAAATTTTATTGCAGAAATATAGAGACATAAAATTCGATGTCTATGCTTTCTTATAAACTTATCAGAAAACTTTTGGTAAGTCAGTCATTAAAGCAGTATTAATTAAAATAAATAAATTTATGAAAATAAGCTACTGGGTTCACACGTACTTTTTATGCTTGAAAAGTAAAGCTGTAAGGATTTGAGAATTTTAAGGGTCGTTAACCACGGCTGTGAATGACCACCGTTAATTTTCAACTCACTCCGGACATTTGTTTAAGAAGGCTCTTGATATCAACATGGATATATTGCTGAAAGAAGAACTATTAAATAACGCTTTCCAGGTTTCTTTTAATAGGCGGTAATATTAAGAATGGCTTATCCTGATACTACGGATATCCTACAAACACTGACTTGTGTTCTTACTTTATTATATCTTCTTTAAAAAACATATAGAGAGAAGAGTTAGAGTGGTGTAGTGCGTAGAGAATATCACGTGACCTGAATGTTTTGTGTTCGATCCAAGGTAGCGCCAAAGAATTTGTCTGGACGTTATCAAGCCCAGGTAAACTCAACCTGTAAAAAGGAATATCTAAGGCAAACCTAGGGTAATAATTTGTGGTTGAAGCATTACCTTACTTGAGCACGGTTTGGACCAAGAGAGGCATATATATGGTGTTTGTCCTAAGCCGTCTTGATAGTGTAAACAAGTAACACAAAAAAAATTAAGTAAATTCCTACTGAGGTTAAGAAAGAAAAATTTAATTCAGTTACCTTAGAGCACTATTAATGATAGACATGGCAACACGTTAAGGTTGTAAAATGGAGGTTTCGATAGGAACCAGATGTTTGGGAGAATTCATATACATCTCTGAGAAAGATTTCTAGGAATTGGAAAGTTGGCACAGTGACAAGACTTCGAGCATGAAGATTCTCAGTTCGAATCCGGCTGGACAGCACAAATTTTATAGTTTTAATTATTGAATACATATTTGAAAAAACTATTAACATCAATTTTCATCCACTACATGTTTAAACAAAATTTATTTGAATTTGATTGGATGAATAAAATTTTATTAACGATTGAAAATGTGTACAAGATATATATCAGGAGAGTGTGAGCTAATAGAAGGAATTTTTAAAATTCCGTTTCTTTTGTATTTATAAAATAAAGATAGAAGAACTAAATTTTGCCTAAAATATACTTTTATATAATAAAGATAGAAGTGTATATTTATATTTTGCTCTTACCTCCTTCTAAAAGAAAGCCTTTTCACAAGGAACGTATTTTTCTACGAGAAAAACTATCAAAACTACAGCCATGACAGCTTAATTGTTTTGGGTTGTAAGCTTTTAGCAAGTCTTTAAAAAAACCCAGATAGAAAATAGGCCTACTTTAGTTAAAACGACCCACACAGGGGATGCATAATTCTCCCTTTATACTTTAGCAGGAATTTCATGACCCTCCCTTATCCTAATCCTTTCCTATCCTTAATAAGTACTAATACTAAGTGATCGGCCTACATAAGGTTCATTTCGCTACTTCCACATAAATTATAACATAATTATAATTATTTTATATCATTAAAAACAGGATACTAAATTTATTCCATAACCTCTGACCCTTTTTAACTTTGTATTTCCCTGTCGCTATTTAGAATTTCTTTTACATTGTGTTTATTTTCTGATTTATGCTAACAATATCTTTTTAACACTAAAATATTTTAAGGTTAAATAATTTTAAAATAGATACTTTCAAACATTATTGTCATATTAAGAAAAATCATTAAACTTATTCAGATATGCTTATATAAATATTGCTTGTAAATAACTAAATACTAATTGTACGCGATTAGATCAGTATTTTAGCCAGGCTCAGCAGGAACAGCTGATTGTATAGCGTTAAACAGAGTGGTCACGAATTAGTAACTTAAAAAGTTAACACGGAGAACACATGCGATTGCATGACTCAACATCGTGCAATATCAGAAATGTTAGGTTTGTTGGCACATTCAGTGTGCGATAGTGTTTGGAAATATGTGGTTGCAATGAAAAGTATCGACCACTTGCAGTTGTGAATGCATCACCTAACATTCAGATTATTGGATTTATTTGAGTAATGAGATTTAAAACTAACTTTACACGATTCAGTAATTTTAAGAAATTCTATATATTGTAATATATTCAGATATAAAAACAAATCTTGCATTTAATAATTTGTAAGGTTAGGGAGTAATATGGTTTTAGATAAATAAATCTGTTTTAACTGAAGGTTTAGTATTGTTGGACTGGCCCTTTCTGCAACAATGTAGATACAGTTATGGTAAAAAGTTAGATTCAAGTTTAATGAATCGCGTTATATATATACATACACACACACACACACACACACATATATATATATATATATATATATATATATATATATATATATATATAAAGAACTAAGTCAAAATACAAATACAAGAATTATAATTGAATTTACAATTCCCTTGAGTTCTTTATTAATACACAAGAATACATATTGCGATATTTATATATATATATATATATATATATATATATATATATATATATATATATATATATATATATATATATATATATATATATATATATATATATATAATTCATAAACACGTAAGTACTAGGATAGCTCGTTTTAAACTTTCTTAATAGAACTAGTAATTGACAAAACTACAACTTTGTAAGACCATTCATTTAATTAATTTCACCCCAACCTAACACGAAATAATTGAATTAGGGTCAAATGAAAGGTGCATGTATGACAGCACCAATTCGTGGGAAACTTTAAAATGGTTGGTCAGGAGCTGTGAAGTAGCAGGAGCGATGAACTAGCAGGAGGAGTAAAGTAGCAGGATGTTTAAGTAGAACGAGCGAGGAAGTAGCAGGAGTGGTGAAGTAGCAGGAACGGTGAGGTAGCAGGAACGGTGAACTAGCAGGAACGTTGAAGTAACTGGAGTGGTGAAGTAGCAGGATCGGTGAAGTAGCCGGAACGGTGAAGTAGAAGGAACGGTAAAGTAACAGGAACGATGAAGTAGCCGGAACGGTGAAGTAGAAGGAACGGTAAAGTAACAGGAACGATGAAGTAGCAGGGGCGGTAAAGCAACAGGAACGGTGAAGTAGCAGGGGCGGTAAAGTAACAGGAGCGGGAAAGTAGGAGGGGCGGTAAACTAGCAATAACGGTGAAGTAGGAAGGGTAGTAAAGTAACAGGAGCGGTGAAGTAGCAAGAGCGGTGAAATAGCAGGACCGGTGAGGTAGCAAGAACGGTAAAGTAGCAGGGGCGGTGAAATAGCAGGAGCGATGAAGTAGCAGAGACGGTGAAGTAACAGGGGCGGTAAACTAACATGAGCAAGGAAGTAGCAGGGGCGGTAAAGTAGCAGGAACGGTAAAGTAGCAGGAGTTGGGAAGTAGCAGGAACGGTAAAGTAGCAGGGGCGAAAAAGTAACAGGATCTTTGAAGTAGCAGGATTGGTGAAGTAGCAGGAGCGATGAAATGACAGGAGCGGTGAAGTAACAGAAGCACTGAGTAGCAGGTTCTTAACAGTTGCTTGCAATATGGGTCCTTGTCTTTGCTCTAAAAATAAAATGTGTAGTTAGCTTATAACACAGTGACCAGAAACTATTCTCTTTGGTTATACGAAGCTGGCCGAATTAATCATGCGGGAAAATGGCTCTTATAAACGTGCTTCTTATAAACGATTAGGCTTTAACATTTAAGATTAAAATCTGACCTTTTAAATTACTTAAATCTTAGGTACAGGTAATTACTTTTAGTGAAGTATTTTACTACGTATATGTAGTATTAAATTTTATATTACAGAGTGAAATGTTATTTATGAAATGATTGTTTTTATAATGACTGAATGAATTACAATATTTGAAGAGATAATCTAAATTAACTCGTAAATAAATATCAAATTAAATATAGAGTACTCCGAGCACATTTATGTGTATAAAAATAGTACATAAGTCAGCCTAAAATTTTGATACACATTTTAAATACTCCAGACAGAAGATAAACCCTGGTTGATGACAGACCTATATCAGTACCGGATGACTTATTTCCTTTTCCCCAGTAGCAGGGATATTTATTTCTTCCCTCAGCCCATACCTATTCCGCCTACACTCCCTTAACCTTCTTCTTACAAGAGGTTGTAACAGATAGACACCTTTTTATGAATCTGATAGAAGATACGTATACACGTGATGCTTCTTTTATACTTTGTCAGGGGTTGTATGGGCTTCCCAGTAGCAGGGATATCTGTTTCCTCCCTCAGCCCAGCCTTATTCCGCATACACTCCCTTAACCTTCTTCTTACAAGACGTTGTAACAGATAGCCACCTATTTATGACTCTGCTAGAAGGTAAGTATACACGTGATGCTTCTTGTATACTTTGTCAGGGGTTGTATGGGCATCCCAGTAGCAGGGATATCTATTTCTTCCCTCAGCCCATCCTTATTCCGCCTACACTCCCTTAACCTTCTTCTTACAAGAGGTTTTAACAGATAGCCACCTATTTATGACTCTGCTAGAAGGTACGTATACACGTGATGCTTCTTGTATACTTTGTCAGGGGTTGTATGGGCATCCCAGTAGCAGGGATATCTATTTCTTCCCTCAGCCCATCCTTATTCCGCCTACACTCCCTTAACCTTCTTCTTACAAGAGGTTTTAACAGATAGCCACCTATTTATGACTCTGCTAGAAGGTAAGTATACACGTGATGCTTCTTGTATACTTTGTCAGGGGTTGTATGGGCATCCCAGTAGCAGGAATATCTGTTTCCTCCCTCAGCCCAGCCTTATTCCGCATACACTCCCTTAACCTTCTTCTTACAAGAGGTTGTAACAGATAGCCACCTATTTATGACTCTGCTAGAAGGTACGTATACACGTAATGCTTCTTGTATACTTTGTCAGGGGTTATATGGGCTTCCCAGTAGCAGGAATATCTATTTCTTCCCTCAGCCCATCCTTATTCCGCCTACACTCCCTTAACCTTCTTCTTACAAGAGGTTGCAACAGATAGCCACCTATTTATGACTCTGATGAAAGTACGTATACACGTAATGCTTCTTGTACACTTTGTCAGGGGTTGTATGGGCTTCCCAGTAGCAGGAATATTTATTTCTTCCTTCAGCCCATCCTTATTCCGCCTACACTCCCTTAACCTTCTTCTTACAAGAGGTTGTAACAGATAGCCACCTATTTATGACTCTGCTAGAAGGTACGTATACACGTAATGCTTCTTGTATACTTTGTCAGGGGTTGTATGGGCTTCCCAGTAGCAGGAATATTTATTTCTTCCTTCAGCCCATCCTTATTCCGCCTACACTCCCTTAACCTTCTTCTTACAAGAGGTTGTAACAGATAGCCACCTATTTATGACTCTGCTAGAAGGTACGTATACACGTAATGCTTCTTGTGTACTTTGTCAGGGGTTGTATGGGCTTCCCAGTAGCAGGGATATCTATTTCTTCCCTCAGCCCATCTTTATTCCGCATACACTCCCTTAACCTTCTTCTTACAAGAGGTTTTAACAGATAGCCACCTATTTATGACTGTGCTAGAAGGTAAGTATAGGCTTTACACGTGATGCTTCTGTATACTTCGTCAGGGGTTTTACGGCCTTCCTAATACCTCTGTTATTTGTATTAGGGTATTTATAATATTAAACTAAGGTATTTATATTATTCTAAATTTACAAGCACTTATTATAAACCTAGTTTACCTCTCCCCAATTTTCTACCATTTAGGTGCGATTCAAATTCGACTGAACTTAGTTTGATATAGAAATATCAAACATCTACATCCACTTTATATTAGCTTTTATGAGTTAGTGAGGAACTAAAACCTTTTGATTTTTTTCAGTTAAATAAGTATAACATAAAGTTTTTGCCCCTGATTTACTAATATAGTACTAAAAGAAGGAAATGCGATTCTTATGGATGAAACGTAGATTTGTTTACCTTAGCTGAAGATTTTTACGACAGTAACTGAATAAGAAAGAAATATTCTCAGTCAAAGCAAGTTACAATTCACGAACGCTATAAATTTAAATGCTGAACTAATTTTCCGCAACGGCTTTCTGTCAAGGCCAACCTGTGTTTTTATAGATCTCAGATACGCCTAAACCTGTTTCGTCATAATCTGTTCCTATACTCTAGTACCGGGTGGATAAACGGTATTGCTTTCAGGGTTAGCGTTATGTAAGGTAATGTACAGTTGCGCTAAACAGAGTAAATATGCTATTAATAACTCATAAAAATATAAATACTTTTTTTTTAACATTTAATTACTTATACTGTAGTTGAAAAATAATTTTACAGCATGATTTTAGGCATATACATTTAAAAGCCTAATATTTCGCGAAATTAGTTCTCCATTATAAATTTAAAATTATTTCAAAGAATGTAAATTATTTTTAAGAATTCTTATTAGTTTGTAATAATCCTTCCTTTTCTGTACGTAGGTGTTTCTAGTAGATAATAATAAACTGTGTGAACAAATATAAAAAAAGAAAAAATTCAAAATGAAAAACCTGTTTTCTTAATGTTAACAAAGTAATTAAGAGAACACCACAAAGTAAATTATTGTTAATAATAATATATTTGTTTAGGTAAAAATCATTTGGCGCAGCATATAAATAAAAGTTGCACGAAAGTGAATCAGAATCTGACATCACCTGAAAATTTTATCTACCAACTCTGAGATCAACGAATGGATATCTAAAGTATTTGGAAGATCAAAGATTTCGGAGATCAACGAATTGTCTCTAAGATTTCTAAAAGTTTACTAAGACGGGTAATGCTGTTAGCTGTTTTCGTCTTCGCTTAGAGGTTATTTGAAGGCTATGGATAACAAATTTCAAATGCAACTTCTATATATGAATAAATATCAATTATTTGATTAAATTATGTGATGACGTAAGATTGAAATCAAGGGCTGTTTTAATACTAGTATTTACTGTATTGTACATTATCAGAATTGTATTATATTTTGATTAGAATGTAGTCTAGGGAAAATTTTGTGATTTCCAAATACTTCAGTGGTACATTATCTAAAGGTCGTACTTGTTATTGATTAAGGCAGGCTTTGTTAAAAATAAAATTCAGAAATATAATAGGTTGTTAAATTTAATTTCTAACGTATAAAGTTACATTAATAAATAATGGTATATTACGCTCTATAACAGATCCCTTTTTTGTAGGACAATAGAATATATCTAAGATATACTAATGAATTTTTTAAAGGTCAAGTTTGTGTCGACTTATAAACTTACATGATTTTATTTCATAAACAAAATGATTTGAGTTTAAATTCCACCCTTGTTTATAACCAATGCAATGAGTTTAGAAAAGATAGTATGAGCTACGCTCTCAAGGAGGGTATGCTTCCTTGCCAACTTCTACTCCAGGTTTGTCTCTAATATCCCTCTTGAAAGCTTGATTTGACCTGAACACTAAAAGAGCACTTCAAAATTTTGTCGTTACGAGATATCTAAATATCTAGGAAAATAAATTGTGTACGAAATAAAACCTAAGTTTTATAAAAATCTGAAACAACATATGAAGAGAAAAATTGACTATCACCACACTGAATTAAAAAACCGATGTGAGTGTACATATATATATATATATATATATATATATATATATATATATATATATATATATATATATATATATATATACATATATATATATATATATATATATATATATATATATATATATAGATAGATAGATAGATAGATAGATAGATAGATATATTTATTATTGCATGTGTATTCGTGTATTTGGATACCTCAGCCCCCAAATGTTTGGGTCGAGAGGCACAAATGGTCTTGCAGAAAACAATTATCCAAATGACACCTTCATAGTTCTATGCACAAATATTTGTTCAGGAGAAAGGGAATAATTTTTTAGTTGATTATCCCAAAGATATAACCATATATCCCCTTGTACAGCAGAGTCCAATTAAAAATTCATTTTTACCTAACCTAAAACCTATTATTGATAGACCTAGTATTTAAGTGATATGTTAAACAGCACACGAAAACCTATTAAAAAATATGTACCTTACTTTAAAATATGTATTTCCGGTAAGAGTACACGTATTCTTGTATTAAAAAGATCAGAATCCACGTTGTTAGATAAAGTCTACAGTTAGTATCAATTGTTTTCTCATATTGGCGTTTGATCTCGGGCAAAAAGCTAATTAAGCTTTATCTTATATTTTTTGTAGATGTTTTAGTATAAAAAAATAAATAGAACCAGTATACAGTTTTTTTAATTAAATAAACTAAATTTTGAAATAAAATTAACTGGACCGGTGAAAGTTGGTAGGGTTGGTGCTAAATATAGTGATACCATCCGACCACAGAAACAAATATATTGCCTACCATGTGCGTTTGTTATAGAAATAAGAGATTAAAAAGATCTCAATAAATTATTTGAACCCATAAAATATAATACATCCCTATTACTATGATTCATCGGCTATAAAAACAAGATCGACTGCTCTTGCGTTGGCGGCTTCTGCGCCGGCGATCCGCAAGAAAGTGGGAGTACCGAGCCTCCTTATAAGGCTAATAATAAAATTATACGAGACCAACTAGGCTGCATTAAAGTGAACTAGTCACTAAGCCCAGTCATTCTATGTGAAAAAAACACTGTAAAGGTGGCTATTGCCTTCGAAACTATTCAATGCATATGGAGAGGCATAATCCTGCCAGAACTAGAGAACTATCTAGTAGGAATATCTACGGGAGGTAATGAAGGTAGCCAGTCTTCGTCACGCAAACGGCAAAACCATATTTGTAAACAAGGAGAACAATTTGTAAACCATACATGAACTAGGAGAAATGATGTAAACGTAAAGAGAAAGCAAATGCTTAGGTTTATAGATCAACCTAACAATAAGTAATACGATAGTCGTAAATAAAGGCAGTATTCTCTCTTAGGGAAATTGGTTGAATAAAATTCATAATGACAATGAATGCATAACCTAGGCTCTCTGATGTGAAGATTGAACATATGTGAAGCATTCGAAATATATAAATACAATAATAATAACAAATTAATAAATGAACAAATACAAATACATTCTAAATTTGATACTACACCATTCATTATATATAATGTTATGGCAACAAGATAAACTTCGCAATTTGTATAAATTTGGCAACAATGCTATTTCTAATTTAACATATGTTTTATGTCTTGTATTATTCATTCCTTATGATGTTGGTACTGTTTATAAACGAAATGTTTTCAATACAAATTAATAAATAATTCTTTGTGTTTGAATAAACACAGTTGTTATATATATATATATATATATATATATATATATATATATATATATATATATATATATATATATATATATATATATAGAGAGAGAGAGAGAGAGAGAGAGAGAGAGAAAGAGAAGAAGTTTATATTTTGAAATCTTGTTGCTGTTGATGACAATCTAGTTGTTAATTACTTATTAAACTTTTGCTATATCTTGCGACCAGACTTTTTGTTAACTAAAAGTTGTTAAATTGTTAACTTAAAATTGGAGAAAACGTTTTCGTCTTACGACTTCTACAGCCTCGTATTTTTGTTCTTTTTTTGCCTAAATGAACAACCATGGCACAGATCACACATACTCTTCGATCACATCACTTCTAACTTTCAAAAACATAGTACCGAGGAAGCACAACTGCAGCATTCCTGTGGCAAAAATACGTGGCTGAAGAAGTTGTAATACGAAAACATTTCCTCCAATTGTAAGTTAACGATTTAAAAAACTTTAGTTAGCAAAAGGTCTGGTCGCAAGTAATAACAAAAGTGTAATAGGTTTATATTTTGTTATGAATAATCTTACTAATGTAATTATTTATTATAGTATTTTAATTAATTTTAAGTATAATAAAAATCGAATAATCAAGAAATACCTGTAAACGTTGTTCCGTATTATATTTTATGGAAATAACTTAAAAGCAATTGCGGCTGATTGTAAAGCATTTGACTATTATCCTAGAGGCTTCTGGCTGGATCCACAGCAGCCCCAAAAATTTCAATGTGTTTTACGCTCATAAAGTATAGATTTATTTTCTAACCATGCGGACATAGTGCTAAGGTCAAGTTTTGTGAGAATGAGCTGTTGAAGAGACGTTCTGGCCACATTAACTCCCTTAATATCATAAGGCTAACATTTAGCTCTAATCTGTCTCTTTTGAGCCATTGTCATTATTATTTAAAATCCACAATACAAAATACAACGAAGCATTTAGACTTTCAGAGAACTGGAAAATTTATAACATTTAAAATGGGATAAGGTCAATGGATGAAGTCCATTGGCCGGACATTTGCAAAATGGCGACACTAAACAATCGGCCAACTTGGTTGCCAACTCAATGTGCAATTCGCCCTTAACCTAACCTACAATGATCTACGATGTCAGTCAATCAATTTCCATAACATGTTCTTAACACTGCAACTAGGACGATATCGACAGCACGCTAACACACTGCGTACGCTATAAACGTTACTCATTACGAAATTAGATCAAGTGTAATAAAAAAAAGTATCTTTATAGATTTTGTTCAAGCATCTCTCAATAGAATGTGTTTTAAACTGTAAACATTGAAACTCGGTGGAGAGAATTACTGAAAATGTTTACCCTGGAATTTAAGGATTAGGGATTACAAAGAATCAGGGATCTACAACTATAACGGTGCTCCAAGTCGCTTGGTTCACACAATACAATACTCGCAAGTATAGACACGTATATCTGTTCTAGAAGAACCTGCTACACATTCAGGACCTTAGTCTAAATGCACTTCCATATGCAAGAAGAACTTCATCCAACTGCCCACTTAATATTGCACTGAGCATGGGAAAGGTTGCCAGAGCCTCAAAGAGTGGGACTTCTGCCTGTTACCCCGCGAGAGGTATTTTATTTCCTTCCTACCACCCACCTTTAAACAGATGGAAGCACTCCCCAAACTGCCACAAGGGGACTAGTCCTCTAGGGGTTACATTTTTTGAGTGCACATCACTCACACCGCATATTTTGAAGTTGGGTTTGGTGCCACTTGAAGACCATCTAAGCTGATCTCTTTAGCCAAAAGGCGCCGGAGCTGGCAGCCGCTATCGTCCGGACTTTCGATATTATCTAGAACTCCATGGACACGAAAACAACTTCATCCAACTCTCATCGTCTACTTTCTCTTTCTCTCTCTCCCTCATCCACTTCTCTCTAGCTTAACTCCTCGGCGGAATATCTGCTTTGGGATACGATCTCTTTTCGTCCTGTGCATTTGTCGCAAGTATCTACGTATATTAGCAGTATCCTTTTATCTTAAATTATTAACTTAATATCCAATACACCCATCACTTTTGTGTCCTTTAATTTATGATATTCATTTTCGATATTCCGGTTGAGAAGGCCATGTCCGTAGCTAGATGCATGTTTTTGTCTTTGATGTGTTAACCCAGGGAGTATTTATCGTTATTTTGAACCATTGTCTTATAAATCAAAATTTTCAACTGGTTTGGATATATTCTTGTCCTTTAATATGCTGTCAAGTAGGTAAATGTTTTTTCCTCAATTGACGGTTTGATCCAATATACCATTTACCCTTATTTCTATACCTACGTGCTGATAGACCTTATAATATTTGATGTGTTGCCCATCATTGAGTATCAATTATATTTTACTCCATGCACTATTTACTGCATGTTTTTAATATTCGTATCAAAAGCTCAGTTATTGTATTCCTCGCGCAACGTCCGGATGAAGTAGCAATCGTATTAATGCGTTGTCAAAATCTAGTTTTTCACAAAACAAAAGATGTAGTGGTGTTGTCCTACAGTATCTATATTTTTAAACATAAATATGTCAATCTGTTTACATTTTCGTATCTATAGTTTTAAATGTTGTTTAAATACAAGTTCAAAGATTGTGTTGGTTTTTCTGCCTTTAAGAATCACCCATTTTAAGTAGCCTTTACGAACATAGTTTCGTTCTCACTAATTATTTCAGTAAAAACCCACGTTTATCAAAGTTGTTTGAATCGATATGAAATCAGTAAAACTGTTTGCTCTCTTCATTCTCTAAAAGGATATTTTATATTGCTGCCAAATATTTAGAGGCTACAATTTTTATAAATCTACTTGAGTAATTTAGAATTTATCTTCCTTTGATTTTAAAATTAACGTAAGCACCCTGTACAGTTATTACAGGATTTTAATACATATGAGGAGAGACAATAGCCCCGGAAATATTTTCTAATGCTACCTCCTCGAGGTTAACTAGTTCTACCTTGCATTCTCGATGTTATACTTGTCACAAGTGTCAGTAATTAATATAATCTTGGAAAAAGAATTCATAATTATAACTGTAATTATGCGCAGTAAAACGTCTTTGTTCTGAACATAAACGTGGTGTTATTTAGATTTAGTAGTCTAATGAAGCAAAATATTTTCTTAAAGTTTTCCTTTCTTTATTTATTTTAAAGTAATGGATTTAATTTGTGTAAACTTACTATTTTAGGAGAGATAACAGTAGTCGTAATTCAAACATGTAATTCAAAACTTGAATTTTCAATGAAAAACAAAATTTCTACATTTATATATTATCTTACGTGAATGTAAAAGTCAAAGGAAAATTGAACAAAGCAAAACAAACATAACCAAAAGAAATAATTTGAACGAAAAAATTAATCCGTGTGTGTGTGTGTGTGTGTTTGTACTGCAGGTGCGCTCGCGCTTGTGTGTGTGCTTGTGCTTGTATGTTATGTTTGTGTGTGTTTGTATTTGAATCTGCGTGTATTGTTTGAATTCGTGTGTGCTTCGTGTGTGTGTGTGTGTGTGTGTGTGTGTGTGTGTGTGTGTGTGTATGTGTGTGTGTGTGTGTGTGTGTGTGTGTGTGTGTGTGTGTGTGTGTGTGTGTGTGTGTGTGTGTGTGTGTGTGTGTGTGTGTGTGTGTGTGTGTGTGTGTGTGTGTGTGTGTGTGTGTGTGTGTGTGTGTGTGTGTGTGTGTGTGTGTGTGTGTGTGTGTGTGTGTGTGTGTGTGTGTGTGTGTGTGTGTGTGTGTGTGTGTGTGTGTGTGTGTGTGTGTGTGTGTGTGTGTGTGTGTGTGTGTGTATGTGTGTGTGTGTGTGTGTGTGTGTGTGTGTGTGTGTGTGTGTGTGTGTGTGTGTGTGTGTGTGTGTGTGTGTGTGTGTGTGTGTGTGTGTGTGTGTGTGTGTGTGTTTTACATTACAGTCTATTTAAAATTTATACAGTAATTCAATAACTTCATGATGTTACAAGTGATCAAATCGTATAAATATGTGAAATGTTAACAGCTCTGATAATTAGCTAGTTACTGTAAGAAATAACTTGCTAAACCCTAAAATTAAACATCAATGGATTCCCAAGTTATAAAGTAAACATTGTATTGAATTATACAAAAACAAACACAAAATCTAATGACCACTTTAAGCAATGGCCAATGGTCCTAACTTTTGAAACTTTTTTGGTTTAGACTTTATCTAGCCAATTAATGCAAACTTTAACAAGATTTAGATTCCTTGAAATAACTATCCAACTTACGCGATACAGCTACATTTTACTTAATCTATCACCTATTTCCCGGAGCGGCTAAGTATCCCTTCAAATTTAAATTTAAATGTACATAATACAAAACCTCCAAGTTTATATATCCTTGTGTATGTGTGTAACAATATTTTATATTTCCTTTATTTCTTGTATTCAGTTCGTATAGAAACCGTCCATTTTAGAAATATACTTGATCTGACTGAAGTTTATAATGGAGATAACTGCCATTTTCTTCACTCAGTGTTGGTTGGAGGCGAATAATAATGGAAGAGGACATTTTTACTCATTATATGTTTTACGAAAAGTGATAGTTAGTTGTATGAATAGAGTTACTATGATTACTTCAAGCTACATTCGCTTTTACATTGAGATAAACAGAGTAGGAAGTAGTATTGTTTAAGCACTATAATAATATAGTGCATAGAAAATTTGTCTGAAAACACACTAATAATAAAAATTTTAAGAGAAACCCTATGAGCAAAGAAAAGTACCCAAGCTGGGTTACTTGCAATGCCGATAAAATATATCGTATGCCGCAAAATAAACAGTTCTGAATCATTTGTAAGATTTTATTTTATTTCGCTTTATTTTATTTACATAGTTTTATAAACACATACAACTAAAATGGAACCAAATCAGTTAGATTCGGGTATAAACATGTTCCATATGACTTTCGTTCAATATGAGGCAACACTCGTAGTGTCCAAGGCAGTGTGGCTTTTTGTGCCATCTTGTTGGTACTAATGCGTACCAAAAGGCAGGTTTAGAGAACAACAAAATAGGGCCTTATGTCGGCCCAATTTACAGTAAGAGGATTTCCATTATTGCCTCCAACAAATGACACAGCGCACCAAATGGTTTCATGGCTACTATGCTGTGGACTCTGTACAGCACTGTCAGGACGTTCAAACCCATGAAAACGCGTTGTCTGCTTGTTTATAAGATCACTAAGGTGCACATGACATTCATCCGAAAACCAGGTTTTCCATAGCACATTGCTACATCGAAGCGCAGTACTGAACTCTGGCTGTTTTGTTTGAAGGTTGCACAGTTTGTATATTACAGGGGAAACCGCCAATGTTTTTTAACATTCTTCTCGCCGACTAATAGCTTGGATTCCGTTCCAAAGATGTTCGGTTTAGGTTTTCGTTCGGTGACTGTAACACTTGCTGCAAGTGGTTCTTGTTTGTACAGACAATAGTTGGGCGATCTGTACAGTCCTTAGCTGTGTCAAAACACTACCTGACCTTCGAAATGTTTCAACAACACTAATAATCACAGCGTTACTAGGCGGGTTTTTGTAAAATTGTTTCGGAAAACTAAATCAGTGTGTTACAAACGTGGCCTACCCGCACGTCCAATTCTAAATGAGCGGAAAACAATCCTCTACGATATGCTCTGCATGTCAGCAAAAACTAACCTCAAATGAAATACGTTAACACGAATACGCGGCAACAATAAAAAGTCGGCACAGCTGATCGAGAAGGCAACCACAGATGATTCAGTTTCAGTAGGCCTACTGTTTATTTTCTCGCATACGATAATATATGAGCATATATACAACACGCTCATACATGCTAATTGTGTCTTTTGATACAATATTAAATTGGGTCCATGTAAGAAAAGCAAAATATAAGAAAATTTATTATTTCAAGAATATTATTTAAAATCTATCACAAAAATATCGTTTAAAATGTGCTAAGCATTAATTTTATCGTGGATTTTGCAGAAATTGGATTTCAGTATTTAGTTACAAAGAACTAGTTTACAAATTGGATTCTGTATTACTAGGCAACTAAGTTTTCCTCAAGTCGTGTACTTCTAAACCGCAGCCAATAATATTTGTTCTTTGTCCAATGCCATTTATAGTTGGTACTTATATAAATTGATATCAAGTTACCACAGCTTGATTAGTGACGGAATATTTAGACTGCGGTTTTAGTTTCTCTTATTACTCAGGCGATCTATGCGATCAGCTGTTCAATTGAACCGATCTGAATAAACTAATGGCTACTAAAGTTTGCTTTATGACTATTTATTTTTTTCTAAGCGTTTTCTCTTTCTATTTCTAGTTTCAACATGTATATTATCCGGAAGTGTATCGGAATGCATAGCGAACATTTAGCTTATTTAACCTTGACACATTATTGTAACGGATTAGATACTTCGTCAACTCAAAAATAATATTTATTCAGTATGAAAGTATATATATATATATATATATATATATATATATATATATATATATATATATATATATATATAAATATCGCAATTTGTTTTCTTGTGTATTAATAAAGAACAAAAGTCAAAATACAAATACAAGAAATTTGAATTTACAATTCAAAGCTTTTCGTTGGCTAACAGTATTATTTGATCTAATTTGCACATATGTTAATTTTAATTGTTTAATATTCCTGATGATGTCGGTACTGTTAGCCAACGAAAAGCTTTGAATTGTAAATTCAAATATAATTCTTGTATTTGTATTTTGACTTTTGTTCTTTATATATATATATATATATATATATATATATATATATATATATATATATATATATATATATATATAAAGAACAAAAGTCAAAATACGAATACAAAAATTATAATTGAATTTACAATTGTAAATTCAATTATAATTCTTGTATTTGTATTTTGACTTTTATTCTTTATTAATACACAAGAAAACATACTGCGATATATATATATATATATATATATATATATATATATATATATATATATATAAATATATATATATATATATATATATATATAAACAATTATACTTGTTTTATGTATTTCACAGGTAATCTGCTACCTTTAGTGTTATAAAAGTGGTAATAAAAGTTCAACTAATATCCCTTCCTTTATTATTATGCAGTCCCAATATGGCGTCCCCAGATAAGACTAAAATTCCAACTTTTCCAAATCTGTCAACCGGTTTCGATTATTCAAACTAAAGAAAAAATGTTTTACATTTTCCATTTAATTCCTACTTTAAACAAGCGTCAGATGCAACGTTTCTATGTAACATCAGAGTAAGTATTAGTTATTGTTTTTTATTTCAAGCACAATATTGCATACAAATTATTGGAGAAGAAGAAAAGGAAGTCTGTCGCAACCCTGAAGCGTATTCGGATCCTCAACGTGTTATATTTATTATAGAATTGTATTCAAGTGATTAATTTAAGCTGCTAATTTAAACAAAATTACACATTAAAACCGACACCGCGGTAATTGCCAAAAGAAAGAGGATGATATACAAAACCAAGCGTGATGTTCAGCCAGTAGACTGTGGCATTCAGCTGGATTAGAAAGCCAATAAAATACTGTGAATATTGCGATTGTTTCATTTAACAGAAAAAAGAGCAAAATGTAAAACTAGTTTTCTATATTTATATTGGCAAACTGTAGCGGCGTATTGTATAACAGAACTGGTGAGCAGTGGTAAGGAGTTAGTGTGGGGAGAGAAAGGCCATACTCCTTGTGTAACTCAGCCCAGTCTGTGAGCGTACGACGAACGGGTAGGCCGCGAGTGAGCGATAAGGCCTTTCCAAGTGCAACACGCGAAATAATCCCACTCTTCTTGTGCATTACGTTTTTGTTTAACTAGCTTTCGTTTTTCAAATATCGTTGGCGATTTAGTCAAAATTTATTAAAACTCGTAGTGTTTCTCTGTTAAATGTTATATTTATTTCTACAATAATAATCGTTCTTTATGATAGTGAAGATGATTCCTTTCAAACACTTTCGACAATCACCTGCAACCATTGGATTCATTGCGGTTATTATTCTTCTTTTCACTGGTGAGTGTTTTTATTTCATTTTAGATAAAATGTAAAATTTTAGGTTTACAGAAAAATGAGGAATTACCTAATAATTATTGTTTTTTTTTACAATTAAAACAAGCTTTTGTTAGTATTAAGATAACAAGTGTTTGCAGGTTTGTATACATATGAGTCATATAGAGTTAAAGTGCATTTTCTCCAATTTTTTTCAAAATTGAGACCATACGTGATTCGTGTAGGAAATTTTGTGATGGACAAGTTTCTGCATTCAGTTTGATACAAAAATATTAATTCATACCTAAAATACTTATTCAGAACCAACAAAATATTAATTATAGGTCTTATAATAAATTCTTAGAGGTTTTTTGACTGTTCTGAAATGGGAGAGTGCGGTTTTATTCTAGAGGACTAACATAGTGTACACACAAACCTGTATGAATTGTTTATCTCTAAACGTCTGTCTTTACCGTGCATTAAAGTCTCTTCAAGCAAGTATCTTTTTGACAGGAGCGTGAAGTATAACTGGTGTCTTTGCTGCAGTATTCAATGAAAATAAAGCTGTACATCCCCTGATCTTACTATGGGTTTTAATTCTTTATTATTATTTAGTTAACATTGTGCATCGTGTATAAAGTTTAGAGAAAATAGTGTTACACTTAAAGTTTGAATTTCATACGTTTTTCCAGAGAACTCCGATATCGCCAGATTAAAACCCACCCATTCCTATTCTGGAGTGAAATAAAAACACTATGTTCAGGAACAAATCTTACAGTCTGAAAAAAACTTAGAGTTCACATCCCTGAATATGTTAATTCTTTGTTGCTTCAGCATATTTTTTAAAATATGCTGATGAGTGTCTAGGCATGCCTAATGTTAAAGTCCGATACATCATCAAATTATTAATACACGCACCAACGTTTAACTATGCTTTCACATATTCTAAAGACATGGTTTCTTCTAATGATTCAATTTTCTTTACAAATCCTTAAGATTTATAAATGGGATACGGGGTATCAAATAATGCGACCTCCCAACTAAAGTAATTCCATTAATTTGGGGTAGTAAGATATATATATATATATATATATATATATATATATATATGATGAATTGTTACTATCTGGAGTACATCCGTTCATTCTACAGTCCATAAATTCGCAGTTCCGACGTTTCGCTAGAATCTCATCCAGCATTGACGAGGTGAACCCAATAACAGTAGAAGAGCTCTGTCAATGCTGGATGAGATTCTAGCGAAACGTCAGAACTGCGAATTTATGGACTGCAAAATGAACGGATGTACTCCAGATAGTAACAATTCATCATATTTTTCCATCCGTGAAGGAATACGTATCAGCATATATATATATATATATATATATATATATATATATATATATATATATATATTTAAACAGTCACATTAAAAACACTTATTTGTATAGTTATTTTATTACTAGAATAATAATATTATTTGTAAGTTAGGCTATATTTTGTTGAAATAATAAGAAATACAGCATTTTAATTCCCTTTTTGAAACTTTTGAAAAAATGTCTCTTTGTTCTCTAGTTTAACTAGAATGCAATTTTTACAAATCTTCATTACAAAAATATTTTTAATATAATAACAATATCTACATATTCACCCTATCTATATATATATATATATATATATACAGAGAGAGAGAGAGAGAGAGAGAAAGAGAGAGAGAGAGAGAGAGAGAGAGAAACACACAGACACACACAAATATATATATATATATATATATATATATATATATATATATATATATATATATATATATATATACTGTTATATGGTGTGTAATGTATAAGTGTAAATCACGTAAGTGTGTGAGTGAATATATACACACAACTACACAATATATATTACACTTTTATCTGTAGCTAATTTTCTTTTATCTAACTTTGAAATGTTTTTAAAAATGATACAAATTTAGTTCAATAATATATTTAATTATTTTCAATGTATATTAATAATTTAGACTTACTTATGTAAAAGTTATTAACATCAAACAACATTAGAATATAATAGCGTACAAAATATAATGACAAGATAATTTTCATATATTTGAAGAATTACAGACAGGAAATGAATATTTTTACTCGTAGAGCATTTTAGGTTTGGAATAACAATTTTAGTAATGACATATATTTATTTTTTTTAAAATTGTTTGTAGCGAAATATATTTCAAACCATTAATTAAATAACTTCCCGATATTTACCTTAAACTGTCACTTACCTTTAACAGGTAACAGACAACAAGAAACGTAAATAGTAGTTTCCTCGTTTTCTGTTGACTTTAAAGTTTTTGAAGTGTTCAATACAATTGCATTTACTAAAACAATTGCCCCTTACCATTTTAAATTGAGACAGATGGTAAAATTTTAAGTTTTCCAAATTTAAGAGTGAATGACTAAATAAATTGTTGAGACAAATTATTATTTTCTTATTTAATTATTTTGAACTTGTTCAGTGAATTAAATGTTTACTCTAGTGAGTTGTTAGTTTGGATTTTTGCTAAATTATATCAGAAACCACTTCTGAGACGATATAGTTGACTTTGTTGGTGTAAACATTTTTCAATCAACTAAAATGTATGCAAAATTACTTTATTCCCATTATAAAATCTGTTTCTGTGATTATTATAAATGTCTTCGCTCATATAATTGGCTCTTTTTTCACTTCTTCAATGAATTAAAAACACATCTTGTAAGTCATAAAAATTAATACATTTTAATTTAATAAAAAAATTACTCAAAATAACGTTTCCCGTAACTTCAAGAAACTAATCCGCCATCCGGCTGCAATATCTCAACACTTTCCCTAGCGTTGGCCTACATCGCAGACTCGAAACCGTGTTTCTTCGGTCGCCGATGCTCCATCTCTTTTTAATGTCCGTAGATTACACAGGCGATTTGACATGCAACTAAATTGAGAGAGATTTTAATTGGAGCCAACAAGCACTTTTTTCTTGTTACAAAGTAGGTAACTAGAGAATTCATAATGTTCGTTGAAACCGACCAAATTTCTTAAAGAGCTTTTGTTGCCCTAAGCTTAACTCTATTATGAGACTATTTTGTTTTTATTAGACGCGTTATTTAAAAATAAATTTCTATGTATATAATACTTGAATGTATGTATTTAATGTATTATAATGTATGTAATAAGACTTGTATATATATCTCGTCTTATGAGCTGAGCTTTTAAAGTAAATTTTAGTCTATTAGAAAACCTAATGAAATAATTAAGGAAGAATAAAAATCAAATTTAAATTTAAAATATGACAAGGAGACCTTATTGTGCAAAATATCTTCAGATTCGTCTTAGCTACTCAATAATATAGAAACAAGTTTAGTAAAGTTCTTGTTTCAGCAATTGGCTTTACGTCAGAAAAACTATGTTTATCTATTGAAATAAAAAACAAAAATTCTTGTTGTTGTGGTACAATTTATTAATTACTTTTTTTCAAATAGAATAATAATATGTAAGCCACTCACTTATTCGTCTTGTGTGTACTTATAAATGAAAAGAATTTTGATTGAAGCAGAAAACAACAATTATATCTAATACTCCGTCGAGGTTTCAACCATTTACAGTTAATGTACGGCCATTATCAAGATTAAAACACATCACTACCACAAAAAATAAATATTCTGATACAAACAAATGAATTTTGCAATAGCAAAAGGGATTCAGTCATTATAATAGCCGTTAAAAATAAATTTGTATCTATACCAGATTTGTACATATCTCGTCTTACGAGCTGAGCTCTAACTTATAAAATAAGGTTACATATTGAAATAATTATGGAAGAATAAAAATCAAATTCAAATATAAAATATGACAGAGAGACCCTATTGTGCAGAATATCTACAGATTCAGCCTACTCAACCATATAGAAACAAGGCTAGTAAAAGTCTTGTTTCAGCAATTGGTTTTACGTCAGAGAAACTATGTTTCTCTATTGAAATAAAAAACAAAGATTCTTGTTGATGTGCTACAATTTATCAATTACTTTTTTATAAATACAATAATAACATATAAGCCACTCACTTATTCGTCTTGTGTGTACTGATAAATGAAAACTTTGATTAAAGCAGAAGACGACAATTATATCTAATACTCCGTCGAGGTTTCAACCATTTACAGTTAATTTACGGCCATTATCAAGATTAAAACACATCCCTACCACAAAAAAAGAAATGGTTTTATATAAAGAAATGGTTTTTTGTAATAGCAACAAAGTTTCAGTCATGATAATAGCCGTAGATTAACCTGTAAATGGTTAAACGTTTACTGGAGTTAACTATTACTCAATTTACTGGAATTTAATTGCTTACACAATTTTGTCTTGCATCAGTCTCTAGCACTTATTTTATTTTAATTTCATCTGAGATATGTTTAATGGTATGTCCAAAACATCCAGAAATGTGAAAATCTGAGAAAGTTTAAAAGATTAATCGAACAAAAACTAAGCGTGTGTGCGCACGACGTGTGTAGAATGTCGCTATGCGGGTAGCCTACCACTCGGTTGGCTGGTTACGTATGCTCACGCGCATTAAGTAATTACGTATCAATACGATATAAAACATATTTTAAAACAATTATAACAATAGAGAAATGCTGTATAAAGAAAGGG
This sequence comes from Prosapia bicincta, assembly GCA_036971475.1. Lineage (NCBI taxonomy): Eukaryota > Metazoa > Arthropoda > Insecta > Hemiptera > Cercopidae > Prosapia > Prosapia bicincta. The sequence goes on from JBAIZL010000001.1 coordinate 369,714,245, forward strand.
AAAATTATCAGATAATATTTTTAGATGCGAAATAATTTTGATGTAAAATATTTTCTGCAGCACATTTTCTACATTATATTATTATAGGGGAGAGTGAAGCACATCCCTAGCTGGGGTTTGAGAAAGGGGAGGAAATTGGTGTGGGATTAACATACAAATGCTTCTGGCACATACAGAGAACCGTAGCTCAATGGCTATTCGTGAGTTAGACCTCTCCACCAACTTACACAGGTATCTTATCCTTGTAAGATGGACGCATAAAAACTGACATATAGTGTAAAAGTAAAATTTTACTCAGCAAAAATTTGATCACACAGAACGGTTTATTATATCTGGACGTTTAAAGGTTTTGGCAGTATAATTGAGTTAACTGATTCATTGAATGGTTTTGAAATTTAGGAAATTGTAGCCGTGTGAAATACTAAAATCAACGTTACATCAGGACTAATGTCCTGTTGACGCAATGCGGACGAACAAACAATCAATTAAAGCTGTGTAGAAAGCCTATAATAGAATTGCCTTTGGTGTGAACGGAAATAACATCTCTCAAGTGCTCTAATAATCATGCAAATTATCAAAAGGTAAACCCAAAGTTAAATGTTTAAAATTATCTTTCTGAGAAACATCTACAATGTTTCAATTTAGGCTATATTATTAAAATATTGAGGGAATTAGTTTTTAGATACTAGGATTTCGACTGTCGACAAAAACACCTCTAAATGATTGGAAAAGAATGTTTCTTTATTTCTTTAAATTTAATTAATAAAGACTAGAATTATAGTTTCCAAATCAACTTACTAGGAGAGAACCATAACTCAGAAATAAACATTCGTTTAATCAAATCAATTTCCAAATCTTGTATGGAAATTTAACAAATTAGATATTCCTGATTTTTAGTTCAGCAATAAATTAGTTACATAATTCATATCTTGAACTTTAAAATATTTGTAGCTAATACACACACACACACACACACACACACACACACACACACACACACACACACACACACACACACACACACACACACACACACACATATATATATATATATATATATACGCGTATGGGTTGTTTACATAACAAAACATAAATTCATTGTTTTTAATTATTATTTTCTAAAATGAATGTATTTAATAATAGATAAATTTATAATTTCATAAAAATGAATGTATACCTGTGTGACTCTCCTTTAAGCATTACTATAACGTTCATCTGATCGACATGAAACTATGGAAAGGTGTTCATTACAATCCATTAAAGGTTTATGGCACAATTGTAGCCCAATAGGGTGCGGTTAGATCGATATATATGTTTTAAAAAACGCATTAATATGATATTACTTTCCTGTGCAAGCATTGGGTCACTTATATCGAAATTAAGAATTATTTATATAGATCCAACTATTGATAGATGGCGGTAACCGCGATATGACGTACAGCTGATAATAAAATGAAGTGAAAATAAGATTTAATACAACGATTTTTAAATCTGTTTAGGTTAGTTTTAACGCTTAAGTTATATTAGTTTATTATTTGCTGTATAATATCAAGTTAAAACGCTATTGAATTGAAACCATCTTTAATTTATATATTAATAAATATAATATTACGAATGAGAATAAATATATCTAAATATAATAAAGAGAAAATAAATTCTATTTTAGTGTGTTACGAAAATAGATTGTGACAAGCATGGAATTATAATATATTGCGTTGTTTAGAGGAATATATGAATTAGCTTATTACTTGTAGGCTTAAATTCTAGAAATATTTATTGACATTTATATAGTAATTGTGCTTAATGATTTTATAAATAATGGACAATCGCCTGAACCACACACACACACACACACACACACACACACACACACACACACATATATATATATATATATATATATATATAGTTGTAGAGAGTCCAAAATTTCATGGTTAGAATTCATGAAAATTCATGAATTCACTTCATTGTAAAACGTTAAAGAGGGTAAGAATCATATTGGGAGATGTAATAATTCGAAAGCACAGGGAATAAAATAATATAATTAAAACGTCATTTTAAATTATTTCCCAATTTAGATAAATCTTTTTTAAATAAAATTAAACAATTTAAATTGAAAATTTTCCTATCATGTTTTCTTGACAATTCTTATTTTCTGTTGTAGCAGCAACATGCGACAGGTAAGCTTATTTAAATATATAAACAACTCTTTATATAGGAATATAGTGGCTTTTATAATCTTAAATTTAACCATTTATTTTACGTTAAATTTAACATAACATATTGAGGCTGTGTGTCCAGAGTATACGCTTTGAAATTTATATATTTTTACTTATAATAGAATTTCAATAATTTTATTAAATAGGGCACCCATTTCGGGAGTGGTTTCCCAAGGGAGATGAGTGGACAAATCCATCGAAACGGCTCCCAATCAAAGTTAAATTAACTGTTAATTTAGGCACGTTCGTACCTTAGACATATGTTAAAGTGTACATATTGTAAACTAAATCATTTTAAATTATACAATTAAAATAATTAGTATAAAATTATAAACAGAATGTTGATCTGGGGAATTTTATTTTAGTTTCCCTTGCGACACCAAATCTGTTATCCTCATAAAAAATAAGTAAAAATACATAAATCATATCCAGATTAGAGATATACAAATTTAAAGTAAGATTTTTTCAAAATATTAAATTATATAAAATATAGAAATTGGTAAATTTATTGAGGAATTACTTATAACGGAAAAGTAAAAGTCTAGCCTTTTTACACATATTTATGCTTTTTAAAAACGTTTTTTTTAGGAAAGAGCAGTCGTTCCATGAATGCGTAGGTATTTAAATACACCAAAGTTGGCTTGCTGTAATTTTCATTATAACGTAATTTATTAAACTGAGTATTTATCTAGTTTATCATTTGCTTGGAATATAAGAACAACAATAAATTACCTCTTAAAACAGATTAATTTGTATTTTGATTATATATACATCATGTCTTAAATATAATTCACATGCGCAAAGATAGTAATGCATTTCATTTATCTTATTTAAGCCTACTTACTATTTGTCCCTACTTTAATTTGTTAATACTTTTAACAACGGTATCACAATCATTTCTTTGTTTTTATAAACTACCGTTACGGATGAAAGGGAAACAAAATAACTTTCTTGTTACATAAGTGTGTGTTCTCTTTAATGACTATACCTCCCCCATCACGTATGTTGTCTTTTACGAAAGCTAGTCTTTTAACAAGGGTAGTTTAAACTTATTTACGGCTGATCTGAATGGTTGGGCAGATGGCAATCCGAAAATCGGTCGCAAAATAAGAACCAAGTGTGTCTCCTCTTACCGGATATCGTGCCATTATCATTTTTCTTTGAATGTTAGCGGAACCATCCTATATATACTATGCTTAGGTACTCCAGGTTTCCTCTCCTAACCGGCATTGCATTCTTCCTGTTCTCATTCAATCGACGTCATTCATTGTTTGTTGGTGACTTGGTTCTAGGCAGTACGCCTATATGCACACATTCCACTCAACTTTTGTTATTCACGTTTCGGTCACTGTCTATTTTTACATAGCTGAGTACAGGAAATATACACTTGAGTATATTCTTCTGCCTTTCCTACATTAAAATATGTCTCTTTGTTGACGCGTTTCGAAATACCTCCATTCTCAAAACTTAAATAGTACTTGAATAGCGAGTTATTCCGAAGTCATCACAGAAAATTATTTTGTTGCTAGGAAGGCAGAAAAATATATACGCCTACAAATATTTCTAACAGGAGTGAAGAAAAGTATATTAAAAAGTACAGGAAATACATAACATTTGGGATATGATTGGGAGTAGGTTTGAATTGACTCATATAAGTAAAGTAGAGAAATATATTAGTTTTTCTTCCAATGTTCCCATTCTGTACAGAATAATAATTATTGCTAACTCTGAATTTATTCAGGCCTGCCGCATTATCAAGTCACTTGCATGCCCTAGTAACACTGACAATGCCGACTGGCCCCACACCTTCCAACAAAGGAAATACAAATCCAGGGGCAACAATGTAATTAACTCGTAAACAATTAGAAACAACCCGTTACGAGTAGGCGTAATAAACAATCAATTACTTCTGCAGGCTACGCAAAGTTCTAACGGTCCGGCACTACCGGTTGCTCCCAAACAATGACACACGGCCGATCAACACTTATTTTTAGACAAAACACAAACAATGATTTCCACACTTGTTATCGTTCAAGCCTGTCAGAGTTCAAAATGCTTGAAGCGTAAGCAATGTGCTTTTATTTAAAAATCCTATCGCAAAAACAAACAAATCGTCCCCACAACGTCGCGTCGGACCAGATATTTACAACAATAAAAGTAACAGTAAAAACTTGTAAGGTTAGTTTCAGGGGGATAATTTTATTTAATTGGAAAGACACCTTAAATTCTAGTAGAATTTATTATTCTATTTTTGGCAACAAGGTAAGTAACATTACACCGCATATAGTAATCAATGTGACAAATTCTAATGAGAATGATTTGAGTCTTGAAATGTTTTGCTCCAAGTTTGTAGTAGAGTTTAAAGATCTGTTCACAATTAAAAAAATACATTAATAGCCTTAAATTCATATATATATATATATATATATATATATATATATATATATTTATTTATTTATTTATTTATTTATATACTTATTGATTACAAAAAATATTTCGAATAGAACAGTTATTTTAATTTATATAATTTTCAAACCTTTCCACCAATAAATGTATTAGATGATGTTAACACATTGGCGAAAAGCTTTGAAAAATATATAAATTAAAACTATTCTTCTATTTGAAATATTTTTATTCATTATTATATTACAAGAAAACGTATCACCATATTATATATATTTATTTATTTATATAATAATTGATAAAAAAATATTTTGAATAGAAGAGTGGTTTTAATTTATATAATTTTCAAACCTTTCCACCAATAAATGTATTAGATGATGTTAACACATTGGCGAAAAGCTTTGAAAAATATATAAATTAAAACTATTCTTCTATTTGAAATATTTTTATTCATTATTATATTACAAGAAAACGTATCACCATATTATATATATTTATTTATTTATATAATAATTGATAAAAAAATATTTTGAATAGAAGAGTGGTTTTAATTTATATAATTTTCAAACCTTTCCACCAATAAATGTATTAGATGATGTTAACACATTGGCGAAAAGCTTTGAAAAATATATAAATTAAAACTATTCTTCTATTTGAAATATTTTTATTCATTATTATATTACAAGAAAACGTATCACCATATTATATATATTTATTTATTTATATAATAATTGATAAAAAAATATTTTGAATAGAAGAGTGGTTTTAATTTATATAATTTTCAAACCTTTCCACCAATAAATGTATTAGATGATGTTAACACATTGGCGAAAAGCTTTGAAAAATATATAAATTAAAACTATTCTTCTATTTGAAATATTTTTATTCATTATTATATTACAAGAAAACGTATCACCATATTATATATATATATATAATAATCTGTGTGTATTTTTTGAATTCGTGTGTGTGTGTGTGTGCGCACGTGTGTGTGTGTGTGTGTGTGTGTGTGTGTGTGTGTGTGTGTGTGTGTGTGTGTGTGTGTGTGTGTGTGTGTGTGTGTGTGTGAGCGCGTGTGTGTGCGTGCGTGTGTGTGTGTGTGTGTATGTGTATGTGTATGTGTGTGCGTGCGTGTGGGAATAAGTACACTTGTGTTTCTTATGAAACTTTAGAATTAATACTGAAGAATACATTAATTAATTATTTATTTTAAAAGAATACAGTATTTTATACGATACCACACGATTATATTAAAACTAAATATAAAACTAACTGTAGACTAATTATTTAACCTGAATTGCAATTTCAATTGTTATATTTATAATAATTGTGTGTTTAACTAACAACCTTCGTCGGCCAAACGTTAATAAATGCAGATGATATTACTATTAAAGCAAACTGCCTTGAAGTAGGTTAATGTTAATGTATTAAGATGCATTCTAAAATATACTTGTAAGGCAATGTTTATGATGCATTTCGAAATTCCTGACTGCTCGTAAACATCTTTAATGACTGTAGTTTTATAATTTATAAACTTACAAGATCCTTCACACAATAAATCTATTAAGCGAATCCATCACATGTAAATAGAGAATAAATTGTAATTAGCGGATAGCATTGTAGGCTAAATGTTTATCGCTGACTTTGGAAATATCCTAGTAAAACTGCATCAGGATAAAACTGTACATTTTTAAAGGACTTGTAATGTATGTATTAGGTATTTAACCTTAAAAAAAAATCTATTTTGTGTCAGAAAATACTTTATGCGTTTAATTGGACCTTTTAAAAAATGTACATATTTAATTCAGAAATTTAATTAATTGTTTGAAAAATGGCTTTGACTTAAATTCATTCACTTATTTTACATAAAGCTAAGAATAAATTATTTTTATATTATTTAAATCTGAGTAATTCCTAGCCTAGCCTTGCATCCAGTTATTTTAGAAATTATACTTCAAAACTAAAGCAAAAAAACTTATTTCAATTACGGAGTAAGGCGAGCGTGCCGAAAATGAAATGGAAAGTTTGGCCAGACAAGACAATGCCGCCGAAGCATTGGCCGCAAACAAATCAATCATAACTCACTGCCACTTATACTTCGTGCCTGTACTTTCACCGCTCTCCAACTCCAGATTCCGCTTACTTCCGCGTGGCGCGCTGCCTTCGATTGGCACACAGCTAACATATGACATAAGGGTGACGTAAGTTGACAGGTCCAATACATATTAGGCGGTTTTTATAAAATTGCATCCAGTTAATTTGCGGATTTCATAACTGTGTAAATCGGAATATTATAATAGTTTAAACAGCGAAAGTTCATAATTCTGCTGGTACGTTATGATATGGCAGCTTTAGCTGAAATAAACAACTGAACACTATACACGCGCACACAGTATCAATAACGTTATTTCCCGGGTAAAGGAATAAATGAATAAACATACATTCAATCATAAGACTATTTACTTCCATCTTTAACTTGAGCTACCAGCAGCCCACACTTACACAAATAATATAAAGCAATAAGTAAAACTTTTCTATATTACCAGCTTACTGTAGGTGCTGCGGTTTTAAATGTCGACTACAGTTTTTCGATTTGCCAAAGGGATACATCTCCCGAAACGGCTGCCCTTATTTATTATCAAAGTTCATTAAAACCCTTTTTGAACGGTCTGATTTGGACCGGGTCTAGTCGTTTACTATTACTATTTTAGGCATGTTAATTGCTAGAAAGAATTTTTTTTTAATCTATCCACTTAAAAGCATAGAGTGGGTTCCGTTTATATCTGTCCAGTTGAACATTCCTACCGCGTACCGCAGCTTGAACACACAGTTGTACATTCCTACCGCGTACCGCAGTTTGAACACACAGTTGTACATTCCTACCGCGTACCGCAGCTTGAACACACAGTTGTACATTCCTACCGCGTACCGCAGCTTGAACACACAGTTGTACATTCCTACCGCGTACCGCAGCTTGAACACACAGTTGTACATTCCTACCGCGTACCGCAGCTTGAACACACAGTTGTACATTCCTACCGCGTACCGCAGCTTGAACACACAGTTGTACATTCCTACCGCGTACCGCAACTTGAACACACAGTTGTACATTCCTACCGCGTACCTCAGCTTGAACACACAGTTGTACATTCCTACCGCGTACCGCAGCTTGAACACACAGTTGTACATTCCTACCGCGTATCTCAGCTTGAACACACAGTTGTACATTCCTACCGCGTACCGCAGCTTGAACACACAGTTGTACATTCCTACCGCGTACCTCAGCTTGAACACACAGTTGTACATTCCTACCGCGTACCTCAGCTTGAACACACAGTTGTACATTCCTACCGCGTACCTCAGCTTGAACACACAGTTGTACATTCCTACCGCGTACCGCAGCTTGAACACACAGTTGTACATTCCTACCGCGTACCGCAGCTTGAACACACAGTTGTACATTCCTACCGCGTACCGCAGCTTGAACACACAGTTGTACATTCCTACCGCGTACCGCAGCTTGAACACACAGTTGTACATTCCTACCGCGTACCGCAGCTTGAACACACAGTTGTACATTCCTACCGCGTACCTCAGCTTCAACACACAGTTGTACATTCCTACCGCGTACCGCAGCTTGAACACACATTTGTACATTCCTACCGCGTACCGCAGCTTGAACACACAGTTGTACATTCCTACCGCGTACCGCAGCTTGAACACACAGTTGTACATTCCTACCGCGTACCGCAGCTTGAACACACAGTTGTACATTCCTACCGCGTACCGCAGCTTGAACACACAGTTGTACATTCCTACCGCGTACCGCAGCTTGAACACACAGTTGTACATTCCTACCGCGTACCGCAGCTTGAACACACAGTTGTACATTCCTACCGCGTACCGCAGCTTGAACACACAGTTGTACATTCCTACCGCGTACCGCAGCTTGAACACACAGTTGTACATTCCTACCGCGTACCGCAGCTTGAACACACAGCTGTAAACATATCGATGACAGAAAACTCTGTTGCAAAATATCTTGCTCTACTTTTGCTTCAATTAATTTGTTGTCGCAATGTCCTTTCATTACGTAAAATTTCCCTAATAATTGGAGTTTCTAGGAATTTCAGAATTATATGATGAAGTGAGTAGCAAGGAATTACTACATTTTGTTAAAAAAATGTATTCCACCTGTTTAGTTAACTAGAGATATAGTGCCGGCGTAAAGTGCTGATATAAAGTGCCGATAGGAAGTTGATAGATAAAGTGAAGAAATAAAGTGCCGATATATAGTGCCAAGATAAAAAGTCATTTTAAAGTGCCTATATAAAGTGCCGACTTAAAAGGGAGAGATTAAGTGCCAAGATAAAGTGTCATTATTAAGTGCCTATATAAAGTGCCGATTTAGAAGGCCGAGATTAAGCGCCCAGATAAAGGGCAGAGATAAAAAGCCCTTTTAAAGTGCTTATATAAAATGCTGACTTGAAAGACCGAGATTAAGCGCCAAGATAAAGTGTCAAGATAAGGGGTCATTATAGAGTGTCTATATAAAGTGCCAACTTAAAAGGCCGAGATTAAATGCCAAGATAAAGGGCAGAGATAAAAAGTCCTTTTAAAGTGCTTATATAAAATGCCGACTTGAAAGGCCGAGATTAAGTGCCGAGATAAAGTGTCAAAATAAGGTGTCTTTATAGAGTGCCTATATAAAGTGCCGACTTAAAAGGGAGAGATTAAGTGCCGAGATAAAGTGTCTATATAAAGTGGCGACTTAGAACGCTGAGATTAAGCGCCGAGATAAAGTGTCGAGATAAGGAGTCTTTATAGAGTGCCTATATAATGTGCCGACTTAGAAGGCCGAGATTAAATGCCGAGATAAAGGGCAGAGATAAAAAGTCCTTATATAAAATGCCGACTTGAAAGGCCGAGATTAACTGCCAAGATAAAGTGTCGAGATAAGGAGTCATTATAGAGTGCCTATATAATGTGCCGACTTAAAAGGCCGAGATTAAATGCCGAGATAAAGGGCAGAGATAAAAAGTCCTTATATAAAATGCCGATTAAGTGCCGAGATAAAGTGTCATTATTAAGTGCCTATATAAAGTGCCGACTTAGAACGCTGAGATTGTGCCGAGATAAAGGACAGAGATAAACTGCCGAGAAAAGTGTCGATATAAAGTACTGAGATAAAGTGGCAAGATAAAGTGTCGATATAAAGTGCCGATACAATATGCTGAGATAAAGTGAAGAAATAGTGCCGAAATAAAGACTACTGAGTTTACTTCATGTACAACGCCCAGTCCACTCGGTTCCATAAATTTCCCTTATTCGTAGCACCAGCAGGCTATCGCTATGTCTTATCTTTAGTCCTTCTAATCCCCACCTACCTCCCTTATTCTTCTCCTTACAAAGAGATTTAAAAGGTAGACGCCTGTTTATGGCCCTACTAGAGATAAGGTTTCCGTCTAATAAATGCCCCTGAATATGCCCTCATAGTGTCCCAATATTCCTACTACCAGGGGGCCATTATCCTATCTACAGGATATATTCGCAATTTTCTCTACCCTTCATAAGCAATAATAGCCATACTAGTTGATTGCCTTTAAGTGGAAAATCTCGATTGTTGACTAAATACACTTAGTTAAGTTTTTATGCTTTAAGGCCTGTTCAATTACAAAATAATCTTGCCCATCTTGGCTTGACGTTCTCCAACTGTAATGGGGAAATAAGTGGTATCATACAAGTATTTTTATTACAGTGATTACATTTTTCATTACATTTGACCTTACAAGGCAGCATATGCTCGATGATTAAAACCCAAGATCCTAAACATATAACCTTGTGTAATAGACGCCAATTCAAATGACCTCAGAAATCATTTTATATCACCAAAGAAACAGTAGAACAATCATAACTCAGACCGAAGCCTCATCATTTTCCGAATTAGGGCGGCTAAATGAATCAAATAACTAATACAAGCGTCGGAGTAGGCTGCACTTATTGGCACACGAATGGGCATAGTGCCCGTATAAATGCCAAGGCCGGTGGCTAGAACTGGTCGACCTTTAGGCTTGATTCCACTTAACCAATCGGAGCACAGGATAACTGTCTCCACGCCTGGGACACGGCTACCACTTTTCTTGATATCTTGTTGACCAAAGTTTGCGTAAAACCGACAGCTGAAATTTGCAATAATCCAATGCGGATTAGCTGCGCCGAATGTGTGCCAGCCAAGTGAAAATGGGGACAACTTTCTGCACATCGTGCGCTTTGTGTAATGCGCTGTCGTAGGTTTCCCTGTGCATAAAATAATATAGTTAATTACTTTCAATTTTTTAAATATTTGTTCCTTGTGCAACACTGGAACTGAATTTATTTGAATAATAAATTACTCAATATAAAGTTGCAAATTAACATTTCATATGAGTATTATTGGCTCTGAATGATGTTTGTTTATATAAATATAGAATGGATTCAAATTAGTACATAAAACTCTCTGATCTGGGAAATAGGTAATGATTATTCCTGGACATATAAGTAAAGCAGCCATTTCTCAACGTAATCATAAATATGTCTGCCCATTCTACATCCTTATGCAGGAAGAATAATTGGTCTGCAGATAGGTACAGGGAAATGATAACTGATTATTTGTTTGTGGAAACTATAGATTAAATGCACAGATTAACTGAATAAGTCAGACATGCGCCTACACACTGCTTGGATGAACATTTGAACAAAACGATAATATCTTATAATAGGGGCTTGTAGGGGCAAATGCCCCTAATCGTATTAAAACAAATTTTAAATTGTGTATAATAATTTTATTTTTTAATACAAATTAATTTAATATAATTCAAATTGTTCATAAAGAAATTTCCTCATAAACTATATTTTTGTGTGAATGTGTTCTCAATTTCTTTTTTTTTTTTTGACCAATCGTATAATTAGTATATATCTTTAATCCATCTTGAGATTTTACTGGCCTTAGTGCAACATAAAGTTGACCATGTGTAAAAACAGGTTTGGTCGATTGACCCCTTACTTATATTTATTGAAAATGTAAGTTTTAAAGGAAATTGGTTCCTATTCGTTTAAAACTCCATGTTAGGGTTTGTTGATATTAATTTAATTCTAGGTATAAATATGACGTTTCCTTTTCCAGAGCCAGTGATTATTTCTAATTTAATACATTTGTCAAACATATCTAGTACTATAAGACGTACTCCATTAGCTAAACCTGATCCCAAGTTCATACGTCTAATTAACATACTGCTCTTTAATACTGTTAAAATATTTGTAGTCAATTATATTAAATATAATATTTGTACAGCTGTTTCTCGGCTGAAATATTTGAAAATCATACTCAGCGGTTTTGTATTGCGATGTATTACTTATGGGAATTTTTGGTAACTTCAAGTTCCTCAAAACTCTATAAATGTTGAAAATTGAGAAAAAACCTATAGCTTTCACCGCTCCTTCGTGTCAGTACCTTTAATTCGAGCCATCTTCCAGCTCTGTACCACCTTCCAAACTCCCACAATTTTTCTTTCAAAATTAGGTTTACGAAATTTTAAATATATATATATATGGATGTTTTAATAACATTAGAAACACTGAATCGTGGGTTTAAATATCTTATAGAATTATTTGTAATTCGAAGGACTAGGTGTAACTGTTTGACATTATCCGCAAGGGAAATCCTCACGTAGTGCTCCCGTAGATCAAGAGATCTGAATTATTTATACCTAATAAAACGACATTCAAGATTGGACAGTGCACTTTTACCACTTTGCATCCTTGTATTTTACCTTCTTGAAATGTTGCTCGTAGAAACATAAAATGACCCACTAGTAAAGGCTTTTACTTTCAGAAATAGAAATGGATTTCTACTTTCTTAGTGAGGAATTAATGCAGAATATTATAGTTGTAATTTGCTTAACCTTAAAATTAAAAACAGCTATTGTTCTTAGCTATTTTTCGGATATAATTTTCTTCAAGAGAAACACGAATGTACAACAGCTCTAATTGACTAGAAATGAGAATAGCTTTTACCCTGAATCAGCTATTGGATGTTGTAATTTTTTTCTAATACAATAATTTTTAAAGCATAGACTTATCTCAGTTATAAACCTAAACGATTTTAAAATTTTGTCAATAAGTTCTACTTAGATTTCCCATAAATAAAATGGTTTTTGGAATGTTTTTATTTTACCACTAATAAATTAAAATTTAGTTAAATTTTTAAATAATTTTTCTAATAATTGATGAATATGATTAATGTGGATACTAAAAAAAAATACAAAGAAATCTCTGCTAAGAACCTACCTAATCAATAATATTTCAAATATATATATATATATATATATATATATATATATATAATTAATAGTTGAAAACAATATATAATAATATAATTAAGATAATAAAAATAGGGGTTTTGAACAAGTCCATAACCTCAAAAAAGAAGTTTTTCGGACTACTGGTAAGGCCATCTTAAAGATCTTCTGCTATTAATTCGCTATTAATGTCTCCAAGTTTACCATAAAAGGTTTTAATAATTTACCCAAAACAAACCTCAGAATTTTCGTGGATAAAAGTCTTGGGTGTAAAGCTTCGTAAATATTAGATAGAATAATAAAGAGGACTAAACAAATTTTTGTAAATAAAAGACTAGGTCGTCAAAATGGAGCTCTAGTTGTACGGTGATATAAAACTGCATGCCTCTTTCATTTTAATGTGATCTTTCGATAAAGAGATGTATGCTAGAGACACCATTATTGCCTATGAAGAATATGAAGGGATTGCGTATAAAGGTAGGGATCTCCCTGGTCTAGAAAATATGGAATAAAATAAGTACAAGGACATTGTAGTGGACATACACTCTATCAGGTGATTTGGCTACCCGTTACCCCAAGCATACGGGGAAAAGTAGGCGACATAGAGGTAGTAATATGGAAGAGATGTAATAGGTATTGTTAGCAGAAGAAAACAAGTCATATAAAATATATATTTCTAAAGTCAATTCCTACTTAAGTCAACAAAAAAAATTTGTTTTTTGTTTCTTTTCATTTTAAAATTACAAATTATATAAATATGTATATACATATGTCAGAATAACAATATTAAGTGGGAAAATAGAAAGCGAATTTCCTTGAAATTTTCCATTTCCCTTTCTATGTATGGTATTGAATTATTATTTTTGTTTGTTACTATTTATACGCTCTCTTTTATTCGATCGTTTGCATTGTGTTGTAGTTTCTTTTCCCTTTCATTTATCACTGTCCGTTTTGTGAAGCAATATATGAGCATTTGTGAGTCAAAAGTTAAAATTTGAAGAGCAGCTCGTGAGATGATTTTAATCCAGATAGTTTTCTAGTCCAAAACATACATAGTTGGAAACATGCCATATGAAATAGCCATTTGAAAAATTTAGAAGTTCTTGAGTTCTTCTGGGCTTGTCAGTTCTTTCACTCCATGTCAGTACCAACTACAAAGTACAAAACCCATAACAAGTTTAATCTAAGGGATAGAAAACAAATAAAACAGCACAAGCGTTTTGTTTGTAGAATATTTGTCCTCAAGTTATTACTTCTGGAATAATCATTTTCTATACTGGTTATTCTTTGTAGGTTTTGGGAGTTATCCGGAAAGATCGATTGTCGATGGATGTATCGAATTTTTTGAATTCAATATAGTCATTTAATTTCTAATAATTCGCATCTGTTTTAAATTTAAAGACTTCCAAATTCTCAGTTAGTGTATTAACTCCACTCTTATCTGTAGACTATATTTTTAAGCTTAGTAATAAGTAAAGGTTCCGCATTAGGATAAATTATACAGTTAAACTAAGGAAAACAAGAATCTTCACCTGTGACGTCAGCTATGCGGTTTTATACCAGGGGTTCTCAATGTTCAAGGTCCAAAATCACCTTGAATAGTGTTTTTGTGCGGTAACTGGTAACTTCTAAGGTTAAGTTGATTGCCGCAATACAGCTCATTATAGATAATTTCGGACCGCTGTCAACACAAGGAGAATCGGTCTCGACCGTCACTTTCTTCTAGATCTAAACTCGTGGTGTTTTAAATTACAAAACCAGATGCTTGGTAAAGATTGTTCTCATGAAGGTCAGATATCTTTATAATTGGGAAGATAGATTTGATGAGCACATTTGTAGCTATTAAAAATTTTAAAAATGCTAAGAAAAAACACTCTAAAGTAGCTCAAAATAACAGTTTTTTTCAATTCCGTCTATTAGTTCACACCCTCCTCATATATATCTTGTATACATTTTCTATCGTTAATTTTTTTTTATTCATCCACTCAAGTTTAAATAGGCTACGTTTTTTTTAACCTGTAGTGGATGACAATTGATGTTATTGCAGATTTTTCAAATATTTATTCATTCATAAAATTTTTAAAAATTGAGATTTAGGTCTGATTCGAACTGATGGACTTCCTGTCTGAAATCCAGCACTTTGGCACTGAACCAAATTTCACGTTAGTAGAAAGGCGTTTCTCAAAGTTGAATATGAATTTTGTTTGTCCCTAACTTGTTTTCATCAAAACCTCCATTGTACAAGTTTAAATAGTTGCCATGGTTACCACACAATATCTTAATAACGCTTATGATTAAAAATGAATGAAAACAATAAAATAAACAAACAAACTGGATTAACTGTATCAAAACTTACTTCACAAACGGTCAATGGATAAAGGAAGCTAAAACAAACTACAACATAAAGCAAGCGACGAAAAAAAGAAAGCTAATAAATATTAACAAACAAAAAATAATAAACCAACGCCATATATAAAAAGGAAAATGGAAATTTGCTTTCTATTTCCACTTAATACTGTTATTATTATATGTGTATACATGTTTATATTATTGTAATTATAAAATAAAAAGAAACAAAAGTAAAATTTGTCTTTGTTGACCTCATTAGGAATTTACTTAATTTTTTTTTTAGTATTAAAATACAAGGCAACATGAGAATATTTTAAATAATTTAGGGTTTTTGGTAGCTTAGATTGTTTATATATATTATCAATCCAAATGTACTACTAATACAATGTTCTTATTAGAAATAAGTTTTTAATTACTATAAAATTCACTAGAAAAAATAAGAGTAAAAATAACAAATTATTCGTGCTTAGGACGCATATAATAAAAATTATAGTGTTCAAATAATCAAAACTATATAAACAGACATCGGACAAGGGTTTTGTACAGTGACTACTTGTCCATAAATACCAACAACACTTCCTCATTGTATAACACTTGCAAACAAATTGTAAAACAACAAAGCCTGAAGCGTTACTATATTTAGTGTGCAATTGCCGGTCTGATTTTAATTGTTACAACCCGTGACAACATTTCCAGATAAAAACACTAGATATGTTTAAATACATTTTTTTAAATTGTTTTCAAAGCTATAACAAGTTTATTATACCTTACTACACTTGTTACCTTATAAACAGCTGTTCAAGGTTTTACCACACTTACCAGATATACAAAGGACTTAAGCGTTTGTAGTAGCCGTTGCTCTATTATGTTATCGTAATCATAAAAACAGTTTTGATGTAGAACTTTCACTGGTGAAATCCCTAAATATAAAGCATAAAATAAATCGTTCAAAGTAACACCTCAGTGGTTACTTAGCTTCCCGTAACAATTGCACCCCCTGCTACTTTTAGATATAACATTAATTGGTTCATCGTTAAGGTTTTAAACTGTTATATTAATATAGGTTATTAATAACACCAAAAGGACAATCTATGCAATTTGTTTTAATTTATACACTAGTAATTCATAAAAAATCACATATATTGATAAAAACTGAAACTTTGTTTATATTGTTCTATTTATATTAGTACACTTTGCTACTACTTGCGACCAGACTTTTTGTTACTAAAAGTTATTAAATTATTAACTTACACTGGGAGGAAACGTTTTCGTCTTACGACTTCTTGAGCCTCGTATTTTTGCCGCTAGGAATGCTGCAGTTGTGCTTCCTCGGTACCATTTTTTTGAAAGTTAGAAGTGATGTGATGGTGAAGCTAGAAGTGAAGAGATGTGATGCTTTCACGGACCTTTCTCGACTTTTCCTCTTGAGGATATGAATCTAAGAACGTATGTTGTATTTGGGACATTTAGGACTGACTTAGCTTTTCATCTGCTAAACTTAAAAGCTTTTTGCCTCTTAACTTGATTGTCTTATCACAAAATCGATTCAAAAGTACTTACACAAGTTGCAGCCCTTTTCGCTTGCCTTATTTGTCCAGGACTGTAAACGTTTGAATGAAATTGTGTTGTTGAGTGCAAGAAGTGTGAGTCATAGCTAATTCTAAGTACTATGGGGTATCTCAGCCTTTCCCTATGGGAAAGACACAATGCCTAGTACTGGAAGCTCTGGAGTGTCCCCATCCAGTACCCATGTAACACACATATTCTTTCACCTAATTCTCTTTCATCACTGCTGCTACCTTTACTAAAACAGTCAAGCTGGTGTTCTTACAGTTCCTCAGTGTCTGCAACACCAAGTGCACTCTCATTACTGTCACTGCATTCAGTTCCAACAGCCACAACCGTACTTGCTCACTTGCCCGTTCTGAAATTTTATAAAAGTGACCAAAACAAAAAAAAAACATGGAAAAGTGCCTATGAGTCAAAGAAAAAAACTATAACAAACGTGGTTTTGTAGGGTACAATAAATTTAACAGTGTCTATATGGAGCCACAAAAGTTAAACTAGTACGTCTACCGGCAGAGGTGGTGGAAGACTGGAACTACCGGACCATTCCGGGAAAGTGAGAAGGAAGATATGTGACCTCTCAAGGTCATATGCTCGCCCAGATGTTTATAACAGAAACTTTAATTTCTCTGGGAACAGTAGTAGGCTATTCCGTGCGTCCACTTCAGTGTTAACCCCAAAACTGGCAGATTTACGTTCTTATAACAAAAACTAAAAACATATTTAAATACGTCATTATTGTATTAACCTAAATTAATAAACTGTCTGGGAAAATAATCTTCGGTTAAGACTATTAAATATATCTATTAGAACACATGTTATGTATTGTCGTGTTAGATTTAGTTAGTACTGTAATTGGAGTAAATTATAGTTCGACACTGTTTAATGTTTACAACTGCAAACAATTTGTTGCTCTTATTACAAAGATTGTTTCTTAAGCTACAAATGTCTTTAACTTTTTTCCATTTAAGGAAATTGGATCCGTTTCCCTTAGTTACCATACAATACTGAAATATTATGGTAATTAATTAAACCATTCCTGAATTAATTTACAAAGTAAAGATTTCTAGGTTCTTTATATAATTAGTTGTAATAATGAGATTCTAATTTCTTGTGAAATAACAAACAATCAAGACTAAATAAATTGAGTCACTAATTTTTGTAACTAGATATTTGAATCTACTTGCCAACGTTTTGAGCACTTGTCTTATATTACTGCCCTAATTAAATTTAACAACCTTCAAGGCAACATAAAGTGCTTGAAACCTAGTAGTTTATAGTCTTGATAAGGTCAGTGAGAGTACTCTGGATGGTCGAAATGTTGACAAGAAAATTAAAATACTTAGTTACAACAATTTGTGGCTTACAGTTTAATTTGAGTCTTGATTGTTTGAAAATAATAGAAGCC
Organism: Prosapia bicincta; assembly: GCA_036971475.1. Lineage (NCBI taxonomy): Eukaryota > Metazoa > Arthropoda > Insecta > Hemiptera > Cercopidae > Prosapia > Prosapia bicincta. The sequence goes on from JBAIZL010000001.1 coordinate 369,732,526, forward strand.
TTCCCGTAACTATCAATTGACTGAGGTCTGCTGAACACAGATTAGCTTGCAAAGAGGTCAGGGCAGTACAAGAAATGAACAGTGAGCAGTCGATTGGAATGGTTAACCCCTGTTAATCGGCAAGTCATACTCGTTTCCTGGTGTATTACTTTCCTCTCTTACACTAGGCTGGATGATACAGAGAGCAGAGTTAGCAAACCTGATTCTTTTATTTTTTCATCGGAATATTTTTAATTAAATGATCACGATATATTTCTTGCCTGTCCAGGTTTAGGTAGACACGTCTTTACGGCCCAGGGAGTGAATAGGCCTACTTCAACAAAGCTCCATTCCCAAACTCGTTATTTATATTGCCTTACTCGTAGTATTCAAGGATTGTTATGTCTCTTCCCTCTTTATTCCACTTCTACGTTCCTCTCACCAATCGTTATCCTATAGCTATTCACAATCCATTACTTATTACTCATAGTATTCAAGGATTGTTATGTCTCTTCCCTCTTTATTCCACTTCTACGTTCCTCTCACCAATCGTTATCCTATAGCTATGCACAATCCTTTACTTATTACTCATAGACGATGCTCATCAAATCAACTGATTTCAAAAAAAAACTGCTCAATACAGAAGTGATACTTCGTTTCCAAAATGTAACCAATAGAGGTTTTAATAGAATCTATTTAATTTAGTAAATAATAAAATAATGTAGTTAAAAGAAAATTAAGATATTTACAAATTTACTGAATGTATATTTTATTTATCAAATTTAATAAAAATCGATACTTAAAATGTGTCAAACGAGCCTGAAAGTTTTAATTTAAACTATTGGAATAAAATAAATATCATTATCATTGTGTATATAAATATAAATAGATTATTATATTTATTAACGGATAAAAAATGTTTGTTAATACCAATTTAAATTATTAAGGTACAATAAATAAAGTATCATAATGTACGTGTTAAAACAGCTGATCTACAACATAACCTATAACATAAAATCAGCTGTTGTGTAAAATTATAGGTGTGTTCATTTGGTTTAAGCTATAATATGAGAAGAGTTACATGACGGATTTGCTTCCCGAGCAAAACATTACAGTCATGTTCAGCCAAAAGAATTACCCACTTTAATAATTATAATGATTTCTATGCCTTATTCTTTGGAGGGTTTCATAATGCCTATTAGGCTTTATACAAAAACAATAATCTCAATATTTAAAGTGAAAGTTATTGGTTGGAAATAATGTTTTTCACAGTTGTAATAATTATTATTTATAAACCTGATTTATGTATTGAATGGTTTAACAAAATGCAAAACTACGTCAGGCAAAATCCAAAAAGTACACCTAGACACTACACTTAATATGTTAAGTGTAAATATTTCTTAGATGTTTTATATTTAAAAAATATATGGCAGTTGCCATTCAACTTAGTTCAAGGAATTACTAGTAGGCCAAACATAAGAATTGATTTAAACAAATATTCTTTGAGCTTAGCTTGTGAGGTTATGTTAAAAACAAATAAAAACATACACAAAACTAACAAATTAATCCTTTATTTACTCATACGCGTTTCAATGACCAAGTTATCATCATCAGTGAGTGTTACTACTACAAACTCTAACTTACAACTTACAACCTACAACTGAGTGGAGTTGTAAGTTAGAGTTTGTTGTAGTAACACTCACTGATGATGATGACTTGGTCGTTGAAACGCGTACTAGTAAATAAAGGATTAATTTGTGAGTTTTGTGTATGATTTTATTTTTTTTTAATAAAAATTGATTTGTTTAAATGTGCACCAGAAAATGAAACAAGAAAAATAAATAATTTGTCACTTAAATAAATCACTTAGCTAAGTGAGGTAGTTGAATTCATTCCAAGATTCACAATACAATTCCAATAAATTGGCAAAGAAATAGTTTCTGGCTTAACTCTGATGATCTTCGCTAGTGACCGCAGACGACCTTGGGGAAAGCGAAGATTTTCTAGAGTCATCCGTGCATCAAAAACCTCGGAACGAGATGTATAATTCGCGAACACATTAGGCGGTTAATTCAGAGGTTTTACAGGTGTTAGTAAAATAATCAAAAACATACTCGATTAAAACACTCGATAAAATAAGGAGTAAAAACTTATAATAACATCAAATAGTGAGTTGTAAGGGCAAGGCAAACCTCGATTTGCACGCCAAATTATCAGACTCCTGTAATATTTAGAAACGTTTTTGTAGTGGACATTTTATGATTGAGCTATTAATGAAAATTGTTACTGTATCAAAATTTCAAAATACATTTAAGTACATTTTTCTGTATTTCCTAACATTACAACATTTTTCTTTGTTGATGCATTTCGGAATACTAATTCCATTCTCAAAACCTTGGGCTCGCCTTCTTATGCTGTTAGCCACGCCCCCACCACTTGGTAACAGGCTAATAGTGAAGTCGAGCAAAATGTTTGGATGAAAAGTAGGGTCTATTAAAGGTTTGAGAATGGAATTATTCCGAAACTCGTCAACATAGGAAAATATTGTAATGCCAGGAAAGGCAGAAAAAATGTACTCAAATATACACAAATATTAGTAACAGAAATCAAAATGAGAATATTAGGAATTTGTAAATTTTAAAAACGTACTGATAATACAAAGAATGATTTATAGGTGTCTTAATTTTTAAAATAGGCAAGTATGTAATGATGGAAAATACAGTTGATAAACGAGTCAATTCAATATTTATTATAACTACAGCAACGTTTCGAGAACATTTGCTGCCGTTGGTTATGCCGAATCAATGGATGCTCTTTGTAGACATTATTGGCGTTCAATAAAAAACGAACGGGTTGGAAATGATTCATTTTTCAGTAAACTCTCATAGAATGAAGAAAACTCTTTCGGAATCGGTCTTTTTCTTCGACACAAACAGTGTGTCTACAGACAAATGGGTAATTTTTTTTAACACCAACCAAATCATCATGTCCATAAGTAAAAAAGTTTATTATATTCAACGTAGCCTATGCACAATTACTGGGGAATAGCGTATTGCACTGGTTTACTATGAAACAAAGTGGGGTGCATTAATTTTTAAAACTTTTTATTCATTTGTATGTTTGTGTCTATTGTGGTGCTATTTTACATCATTGCCTTTAGAATTAAATTCAAACCAAGTTTAGTTTACAAGTTACATGTATTTGTTAATAATTTTACAGTTATTTTGCTTAAACGTCCAAGCTTAACACGTTTTCATACCGAGGTTTGGGAATTTCGTCAGGCTATTTAAAAACTACTAAACCTACAGGTTTGGGATATATTTTATTCAATTCGTTCATTTTACACAAAATCCACTATAATTTACACCTCAAATTTTAGTAGGGTTTCATTGTAACAGGGAGACTGAAATTCGAACGGAATCTTTATAATGGGCTAAGAAATATTTATGATTTAGTATTGATATTAATACATTATTTTGGTTTATACTGCCAAATTATGTAGAATGTATGCTTTAATATTAGAGACAAAATTAATTAAAAGTTATAAACTTTGAAACCTTGCATTGATTAAAATCATATGCAACGCCGTTTATAACAAAGGACGAAGGAAAACATTTCTCCAATCTGAAGAATGAGAGAAACTCTATATTAAAATATGTTATTTGCAACGTCATGCGATTTGCATAGAGCTTAGAGTTTGTGTTGAAATATAGAAAGTTAAAGGTAGAGACTGCCTGCAGACTTTGTTCCTCTGTGCACTCAATCACTGACACACACGTGCGCGCTCCCACGCATGCACAGGCACAAGCGTGCGTAAGTAGTAACAGTGTATAATGGTGAATTATTTGAATATGAACATAATTTTCTTGGGTTATTTCTACTTTTTTACTATAATATATGTCAAAAAAACAATGCAGTAAATTAATTTGCATAATTATACTTGATACTGAATATATTTAAGGTTATAATTTAACGAACATAAAAATAACAGAGGGCTTTTACTATTTAGACTTTTACACAGTAAAAATAATTGAAATATTCTAAACAGATATTTTTATGAAATTTCGTCTTTTCCCATTCATTTGAGAAAACACATGATTACCACTTCAAGTTTACTACGTCTCGTGCTGTAGTTTTACCTCTCCGAACTTGGATTTATTGCGAGCTACGGAGAGATTTAGCTACATTCACTGCCCACTTCATTAGAGTGACAGTAAATGCAAAACATTTGTATAAAACAAAGTATTTTTTCTCCGTTCACATGATATTGAATACTTTCTACATGTGAGAGTGAAAAACAATGTTCTAGCAAAGAAAATGGCTGGTACAGTTAATTAGAACGGGTTTCTTAGTACACGCTATGCGTTACGCTTTCCGCATAACTAAGGTGTTTTTAAAACTTAAAACGGAATTTAATAGTTGCGTAACGTTCGCTTACCCAACTTGACACACTCGTCTAACAGTCGATTTAATTACAGGATTTCGTTTCGGCCTTACTAAACGTCCGTTTCTCAAACACGCCGTAGAAATATAGTGCCCAAAGAAATGAATAAAATAGTTTTCATAAAGGAGCATTCATCTTTATATTCTGTTTGGGTAAAAGACTGCTAGCTCGTTTAAAAAAAAAAAAAAATTTAATTCAGTTACCACCTCCGATTGTTAATTTTTAAGGGGGAAAGTTCTATGTATGAGGTTAAAGATCGTTCTAACCTGGCAGTAAAGCTCTACAATCCACTCTCCATAGAATTTATTAATTTGCTTTATTATCTTTTTACTGCAATGAAAAAGTAAAGTTTCGTTTTTTGCACAAGAAAATATCTTTTTATTTTTCCTCATTACTTAAATGCCTATACAAATCCATAGGGATATACCTACGTGTGCGTGCGAGCGTGTGTGTGAGAAGCTTTTGCTATTTAAATGAATGTTTTAGAACATTCTGAATATATGATAAGAAATGATCGTTGCATGGGGTTTTGCATTGCCTGCATTTGAATTAAATCGCAATACTGTTTTTAGTCTTATATATTGCATAAATTGTATTTCCTTATATAATTCAAGGGTAAATTTGTACACTTTAACACATAAATTCTCTGTTTTTGGTGTGAGTTAATACCACTGAATAGCTCAGAGAAATGTTAGAGCTATTCTAATATATTTTATTTAGATAGTAATATATTTTTAAAACTGTCGAACTTATTTCCAAAACTACATAATACCAGTTAGGGAAACAGTTTAAGATATATATTAACGTTAATAGAAAACTACCAATATACAAATAAATTAGAGTTACTATTTAAAAAACACAAGAGCACAGCGATCTTGAACCAGCAGCGTTCCGTTTCCCAACGGACGACGCAAACTCGGTATTTGCTGGAAACCTGTCCATAACACTTAATTTGCATTTATAAGCTTTACCGCCGGGTTTATACCAAACTATCACTGTAAGTAAATGTATTGAGAGTACGTTATGACGAAACCATTGTTTAATTTCAGAAGTAAGAAAACATTTTTATTAATTAATTAGTTCACATCTGTAACATAAAAAGAGAAAGGGAGTATAACACAAATAAGCCACGAGAGGGGGATTTCGTGATCGAATGGGATAAAGGAATGCAAATTAACTTATGTATGGCATCATGTAATGTCATCATCGACTCGATTTGCATTGCATTAGAGGTTCTATTGGAAATAATTTAAAACTGTACGTAATATGAATAAAAACTTCAATTTTCAGTTTACCGTTGAAACACAGCTTAAGTTTGATTAGAAAATATTCTACACTTTTTTAAAAAATAATTAACAAAATATTGATTAAGTGTATCTACTTTATGCTCACAATGAACTTTTAATTAGGATTAGGCAATTGTTTAATTCTTTAGAAAAATTTGAAATGCTGTTTCAACAAAACTACTTCATTATATTTAGTTAATTAGAGCTTAGCTAGTGAGAACTATTCACAACGGTAACAAATAAAATAGTTAACTCAAAATCTCACCAAAAATTAGTTTTTAATAAACGAACACACTAGTTTACAACAAACTAGTTTCCATCCGCAGTGCTTGTTGTGAACTAGTGTGTTTGTTTATAAAAAACTTTGAGTTAACTTATTTGTGTTTTACCGTTACTTTATTATGACAGACGAAAATCTCGTGACCGCAATAAATATTACTAAATTATGTGACAAGCTATATTTAAAAAAAAAACTTTCCTGGTCAGCAAAACCTTGAGAGTTACTGATGTAATTTAGAGACGTTTTATTGCTAAATCGTAAGTCATTAATATAACGGTAGTTATTTAAAGTTCCACAATGTTTAGAATTGTTTACTAACGTTTCCGTTATTGTTAAATCCATAAATGACGTTATAATCATGAGACGTGAACCGTTCTTTAAGTAGGCCTCAAAGTATTAGAGTAAAGGATGGGCTCAACGAAGCAGAATGAAAAAAATATATTTCAAAATCTTAAAATTTAAGAGATTTGCTAGAGAGATCCAATGTAGGACTGTCTATCAGCACATTTTTACTCTTATAACATAAACTTAATATTTATATGAAGCAATAGGTCTGTATCGTGATTGCAGGAGCTCAACACCACACACGCTTTGTCCAGAATTAACGGTTTCTCCCCTTTCCTTCAGAAATGTAGCTTTAAGGTCTGCGGAACCTTAATCCGTGCTTGACTAAGCTTACGTGATATATCATGAACGCTGACATGAAACTAGTAAAGAAGCAGTGGTTTATAGCCTGACACACTGCTGCTGCATACCATTGTCCCCAACTGTTATGTGTTGACTTTATATAACATAATTAACGATTTATTTATTCACAAAGGTACATGTCTAAAAGATATTTTGAAAATTTCAGTTAGCCAGGATCTACTTTGTAAATTCCTTTGAACACGAGGTGTACGATTCTCTTTAAGTTCTAGTACTAGGGCAACTTCAAATCCCTTATTCAATCTAACCTCTGAACGGAGGTGTGGCAGGCGAACACCATCTATGACCCTGAGAGAGTTGCGATCATGCATGAGAGTCCACAATTCTCTCCCACTTCCCAGACAGTCTTATATCGCTGCTGTAATCCAGCCTACGATTTGTCATTCTATCCACGCTCCTCTCTGACGCTAACGGCCTTATTGTAGTTGTTGCTTTAAACCCACACTTAGCCCAAAATATATTGTTCTTTAACGTGGGATTTTTACATATCGCGGGATGTTAAACAGTTATTTATAGGCTTATAATTGATTCTAATAAAAAGCGAAAAGGAAGCGTCCATTGTTTAAAACCAGTCTCTCTGGCTTCCAGAATCGCTACCGCTTCTAGTTCTCAAAGCAGTTGCGACTAGTATTCAGCATTTGGATTAACCTTTGCTGCATGCTGCATGATATTTGTATCAAAAACATGTTGCATGATATTTAGTATTATATATTTCAAAATCGTGTCCCAGGAATATAAAGGTCTATTGCAGTGTACGACTACCTTGAAATATTGGCAAGGGTGCATCCTAGAAGATAAATAACAATGGTATAGATGGAAACAAGAACTCTCTCTCTCTCTCTCTCACACACACACACACACACACACACACACCCTGGTATGGAGGTAGATATGGGGGGAGATAGAATGGTTTGCCCATTAACCAAATTAGAGCTAATTTATAAATACAAAACTCAAGGATGTAATACACATATTTATTTATATGGATTTACTAAACAGGGGGTTATTAAAATGACATTTCTATTCGTGTAGATTATCGTCACTCAGCTTTAAAATGATATATCTCAACCTCAGCAATTATTTAAATAAAATACTGTAAATCTCACTTCAGATCCATTATAAATTAACCATTTTTTTACATTTAAATTTAATGGGTTATTGAACGAAATGCGTATTAGGAATTTCAAGAACTCTAAATATATTGAAAAATCAAAAATAAAACATAGTTGAAAGAAAATGGCTGAAGTAATGTTTACACACGCCAGATGACTTTACACAAAACACAAGTTAAAGTGCTTAACAGAGCATGACGTCACAACTCTGTTTTATGAAGACTCGAGTGCACATGTATTAGAGGAGAAAATTATCACTTAGGAGTGCATTAAAGTTAGGTAAATAAGCACAAGAGATCTTTGGAGTGTGCATTGAGCAATATCATTAGAATGTGCAATTTTAGGAAAGCTGTATTACTGCAAGGAAATAATGAGGAAAGGTAATGTAACTTGAGAAAAGAATCAAGATATCCATACCGCTGTAAGAAGTTGTGCAAAATACACTTTTGAGAAATAACTGATGAAAATTTCAGATTGATTATAACAATAACAATTGCTTCTAAGTCCACTGAAACAGGCGTGTACAGTGTACAGATCTTTTAATGTAAGTAATTAAAAAGAAACGTCTAAATAAACACTCTCTAATCACAACGATTTTCATTTACCTTTCTTCGTTTATAACACAACCATCTTTACAGACAACAAAAAAACATATTTACAGACAACCTAGACCTTTGTTAATCTATGCACACGGAATGTACATAAGGTTAATATAAGTTATTGTAGTTAGAGAATGTTTTGTGTTATTAGAAACTCTCCTCAGTTTGTTCGAAAATATTTACAATATATTCCCAAACACGGGGTTTACAAAAGCTAAGCTTCACGAAGCTAAAATAAATAGGTGAATGGATTCATCTTTTATGTTATTTTCTTTTAATTTATAGCTTGCTGTGTTTTTACCAAAACTTTTAATTCGAGTTACTACCTAAATAAAAACCTATTTAAAAGAGGATTATAAATTATGACTACGATTTCTTTAGTAATGAGTCAATAGCCATAAAAAACCTTCACGATTGAAAATGTTAAAAAACTTTAGAGTAATATTTTTTGGCTGGAGGTTTGTAATTGATAAGAGAAGGTTTTATTGATTATTCAACGATTTTTTAAAATACACACAAACGATCCAGCCAATTCCGTTCTTATTTCCCACTACCGCTAAACGAGAGCAACACTCCTCACCTCTGTCAAGTACTTATCTTATAACCTTATTTTGCCTATTTAGAAACGAGCAGAACTTGACAAGCCACTGGATCGCTCGGACGAGAATGAAAGCACGTATAATCCTATCTTTTCACACCTAAAGTATAAAAACCTACAAAATGGTACACGGCATGTCACCTATAAAAGCTCAGATACATCAATTACCAATACTAGGATAATTGTAAAAAATTTACTCAATTGTTTTCAGGAAACCTGAAGACTTAATATCATAAACTGATTGTCTTTCAAAAGAATTTGAGTGAATATTGTTTTATTTAGAATGCTCTAGAACTCCCTAAGGTTATTACTTTCTTTTACGGTATATCTGAGTCCAGGTTTGGAGCCATGAGTCCAAATATCCAAATCTAGTTTTAGAATAATTAGATACAAGTTGATATTCTAACTGTTCTACTCCAACACATTCTTATTATGAAACCTTAATTAAACCTTTCACAAAACCTTAATATTTCAACTTATTAAGTTCAGTTATCGTAAGCAGATTTAAACTGAACTATTTACATTTTTAGTAGCGACGGTCTGGATCCAAACCCACCAGTGAAATGCCCACCACCCACTGGGAAGGCGACCTGTTATTTTTTATTTAATGTATGTATAATAAAACCAGTAATTAGGAATAATCAGTACTAAGAACTAGACATTTAATAAATAAGACATTGTAATAATATATTCAATATCCTCATCAAATAGTATATGTCTCTCTCTCTCTCTCTCTCTCTCTCTCTCTCTCTCTCTGTGTGTGTGTGTGTGTGTGTGTGTGTGTATGTGTTTGTGTTTCTAAAGGGCTTTATTACCAAACAATAACCATAAATAACGGCACTACAACAGACTCTACTCTAAGACATTTATACCTTCATTGTGCTTCAGGGTATCTCGCCTTAATTACTTCACATTATTTATTAATTACTCATGCTGTGTGTTTTAATAAGTAGTTGAGTATGTGGCTCTAGTTTTATACTAAGGCTGCCAATATGTATCCACCACACTCTCACATTTACGCCAAAAACTGCAGCAAAACTTTCACCCACAACTACATAGAATAGTTGTAAGTAATTGTTTATAAAAACTATATAATTCAGATATTTTTGACTCAATAATCACTGAATTTAATTGAGTCAATAAAATGAGATTAAAACAGTTTAAATAACATTTTTTTATTATTTGATTAAGTAAATTTTAGCTGTTTAAAATTTCTATTTGAATAAAAGATGTTTACAATGAACCATTGTAAAAAAATATACATAAAACAAAATCAAAATCAGTTACTGTCTATCAAAATAAATATTTCGTGTTTGACATTAAGAAATAAAAATGTAAATTAAGGTGTTTAAGGAAAAGGGCTCTATGAGCAAGTATATACAGGTAAAAGCTTGGAACTTTTTCTACATGATAAGGAATTACAATCTTATTTACACTAAAAGTAGGTTTGGGAAATAAAAGTATTTTTAAAAGTATATATAATTTTGAATATGGATTTATTTAAAAAGGATTAACCCAGTCGAAAAACAAAATCATGGAACACTTCTAAATATATGATTTTAAAAATTTAATAGGTTAAATGTTTATTTCATATTTTTAATATTTTCTCTTTGACATTACCCGTGCCGATGGTGGCTGCGGGTATTTTTACTTCCATATCCACAAGTATATATTACTTGGAATTCAAAATAGTTACAAAAGTTTGCAAAGAAATAATTGTAATATTTGAGAAAAGTACAAATTCTTTTATTAGAAGTACGAAGTTATCACTGCCAAGAACTACAAGTAATGCAGTTATTTTCCCACAAAAGGTTTGTCTACTCACAAAATGTACAATGAAAAATTCAAAATAAAGTATGATTTGTTCTTCAAAAGTATAAAATAGAATATTTGTATTTAGAGCGGTTATATAACCACAATTATGAGATTGGAAAATATTAACTGTAATATTTTACCTGTGACGAGACGTTCCCTTTAGTCGAATCTGTGGTTTCAGTTAACCTAAAAAGATATTTCAGTAACTAATACCTATTATGTATTGAGTTGCTAATGTATATTAACCTAATCTAAGTTGCAATTATATTTCTAAATACTTGCATAAAACACAATCTTTTTAATTTTGGAATTGCTGCTGCTGTTGTGTCTATTGATGTGCAAAGTGCAAAAAGTTCAGGTTCCTGCAAAAGTCCTGATGACAAGATCTGCCAGTTCTGGAGCCCGATGGCTGACAGTTATTTCAAACGGTGGTGTTCCAAGTTGAAGGAAGGAACGACAATGGATTGGCAGTTATAAACATGATTAGGGTTAGTTGTGATTGGGGACATACTTGCAAATGGGATAAGATTTTATATTAGGTGGTGATATCTTCATGCCCTTGAAAAGTCCAGTGCGTAGCCTAGCTATTGTAGAGGAGACGTTTCTTGGGCAGTTTAGATCGGGGATGGTTGCCTTGCTAAAATGCTGGCTGATATAGGTTTTTCGCTTGACAATAGCATTCGCATTTGTATAAGTGACTGTTAGAGGTTGATTATCGTCACGTGCTTCCTTTGCAAGGGCATCTGCACACTCATTTAGTGCAATTTGGAATTTCTAACAATAGCAATTGAAATAAAAAGGGGTCAAAGTAAGCATGTAACTTACGTCATATTATAGAAGAGGAATAAAGTTATTTTAAATTGTCAAATAGTTAATAATACGTCCATTAATCAAGTCATAATAATATAATCATAAAAACAGGTCATTCTAGAAACACACATCTTTACGATGGAATTCCTCAAGAATTAGTGTATTGCTTTATATTACAACAATATACTGATATAATAAATACAAAATACACATGTATAAATATACATTTTACTTTTAAAATACAGACTCAAAACTTTGGTTTATGTATAAAAAGAAAACTAACTTTGTTAACATCATCTAAAGTACTCGTGAAGGAAGTAGTTTGCCTCCATATCCGTACGTGTCGTCTTGCACGTAACACTTGGGTGTTGAGAGCAGCGATGTTTGTGTGTTGGTATTTTGCCAAACTTTAACTACAATTATGGTTTGTGCTACTTAAAATAATTTTTTCTACTTTAGGTGTTTTGAATAGCAATAGAAAACTTAAAAAATAGTATTTAGGTCTCTCTTTGTCAGCTGTTACCTACGAAGGAGTTGTATCTTGTTAAAATATCACATAAGTTTAAATTTTATAAATGTTCATGCTTAGAAAAAGCTATTAAATAAACAAACCATATTATTTACATTCATAGGTTTATATTTTATATAAATATACAAAACTTTATTTCATATAAATTTTATATATATATATATATATATATATATATATATATATACAAAACTTTATTTCATATAAATGTTTTAATATATATATATATATATATATATATATATATATATATATATATATATATACAAATTATTGGACTACACGAAAGGAAAGTCAGAAGAAATGTTAAAAGATAAAAGAGAAATGTGGACCGCTTCTGGGCATGCGCATTGTCGTGCAGCAGTAAATCATAAATTGCTGGATACTAAACCAGTTGTATTCCAACAGAATGAGACGGTTTCTACTGAAACACAAAAGTTTCATACTATAGACATTGGTCTACGCCAAAATCATAGATGAGACAGTGAGTGATTTTAATGTGATTCTATTGGTGTAAACCTTTTAAGCAATATTTTCTAGTATTGCTAAAAAAATCACGTTCGATTACAATCCATTATAAGTACAATATTATAATTTACAATTACAATTTTAAACTAGATTTATTGTAATTACAAAATTGTTGTTAAAAACTATCGTTACAATATTGTAATTAAAAATCCTTAACTATTAATTAATTGTAAAATAAATGTTTGTAATGGTAGATTGGGCTCATTGTTTACGCTCTTGGATGAACTACACTTGTCAGGAATCTTGGTTGAAGCCTTGGTCGGTTCAGATGGATTTTCCGGTGTTGTGTTACTTCCTTGCGTTAATTATGTTCTTGATGCGCACAATTAAATCAAAACAAACATAAAAGAACATTATTATTTGCAATAACAATGTTGTTAACTTTTCACAACTAATTAAGTGAATAATGTGCTTGAAGTATAAAACAACAAAGCGAGAATAATAATGAGTTTCGTGAACTTTGTTACGCATCGTACACAGTTTCGTTACTGTTTTAATTCAGCATAATGTTGCTTGAATTGTTATTATCTTCAGAAACAACGTTGTTGAATGAGTAATGGTTTGAAAAAATAGAATGTTTGGGATAAAGTCATACAAAAGTATTAGAACAAAGACTTAAATAAATACAGTAGAGTCTCGAAACCTCGAATCCTGATTTTTCGATCTTCCGTTCAATTCGGGTCCGGCTTCAAGTCGATTAAGTCGCGGGATTAATCAGCTAAGCCACCGGCGTTTAAAATCATTTTCATATAAGAACTAAAGTCCTGATTGGATTGATAAAGAACTATTTAAAGAGTGGTTTTTAATAAGTTTGTGCCCGATAAAAAGTTTCTAAAAGCAAAGAATTTGCCTCGGAAGGCTATTTTACTGTTAGATAAAGCACCGTCGCATCCCGATGAAGATCAACTGTGCTCTGATGATATTCGTCCCCACAGATGATCTATCTTCCCGCAGTTGTTACGATCCTTATCCAGCTTAAGGATTACTGTGTTCTACCAAGACATTTCTTACCAAGAAACATCCAGGTTGTGAAGATTCCGATGTGATAACAGATGTTACGATTATTGAAATGATACAAGAAAGGCAGTGATGACAAGAATAAAGATGAACGTTCGCCCCAGACAGTGTAGCTGTGCAGTTCGAAATGTAGAAGAAAAAAAGATGGTTAAACAGAAGAGTGTAGCAAGGGAACACCAAGCCTCTTGGCTCTTATCTCCCTTGCCAAAGAACACATTTTTAGCCATAAAGTTGGGAATTCTACTATCCACTTAATGAGATCTCTACCCCCACGAATCCAACCTCAAACTCGTGGTACAGACTAGTGCCACGACCCGTGGCACCAGTAGGTTAGGGTCTTTCGACTTTACTAAAAGGCCTTGACTGGTCACCGACCCGCCGCTGGGACGAGGTGAACTCCACCAGTGACAGCTGTCCAGCCGCTCTTCATAACTCCTTCCAAAGGTAGAAACCTTCAGGTTTCAGTATCTCAATACCCTAACTGATTTGTTCGGTCCAGGTTGTGCAATCGGACCTTTATCCATTTTCGGCTGGCCTTATCTAAGGGTCGGACCGTCAGACCAGGGACTTGGTCCTAGGGAGGCATAACCTATCCCGTTAGACCTTGAAACTTTCTACCGAAACAATAAAAAAGGGGAAAATAGTCACGGTGCAGGAACGACCGTCTTGGAAACTGCAAAACGTTATATTGAACAACAGACACCACTCCAACAGATGTGCTTATGCTAAGACATCTATGCGACACCGTAGCACGAATACTATCTGATAAGCAAACGCAGAAGACACATAACAACCGTGATAAACCAAGGCAACATTAATTTACGTAATTAATGTAATCACTAACGTTCTGTATACGTATTTTGTGTACTCTTAATTATAGTAATAGGGTTCATTAGAATTACTTTTATTTTCTAATGTACATAAACGTATTTCCGTGTAATCCGAGTTTTCGGGTCTCGATCCCATCCCCTGGAATTATCGAGGCTCTACTGTAATACTAAATGTTTGATAATGCCCAACGAGCAATTATATCACACATAGAAAATAAAATTATTCTTCTGAACAAAATCTGTAAATATTTTGAAAATAAATAGACCCTATCCTATCGTAAACTTGAAAATTATATCTGCATATATATGTATACTAATTTTAAAATTGCATAATTACCCAACTATTCACGTTGTTAGATATTTAGGGGAAATCATTTTTAAAAATGTCACAAAATTTACTGTCAAAATATGGAGTAGCCGCACGATTAATAACTTTTATTAATTGCAGATAAAAATCATATTAATCGTTAAGAATACTTTATTTATACAACCTCTTTCTACTTAAGATATCATAAGATGTATTAATCGTGTGTGAATTATTTAATTTTTTTATTTTTAATAATTTAGAAAGATTAGTGATTTTTAAAATATTTTATTGTTATTTGAATATATTGTAATACTACTTGTTTACTGTAGTTCAGACCTAGGTTGTATGATTTTAGTTAATATTATCTCACAAGCAGTTTATGAATGTAGCCTATATGCAACAAACAAATAATTTTAAAAAATTAAGAATAAAATACGATGGACATGAAACATATTATTATTAATGAACAATAATATAAAGTACGTAAATTAAATTTTTAAAAACATTACCGTTTATTATGGAAATATAGTACGTTTAACCCAAATTAAATGACATATAAACCTAACCTTATTATGCAATCATTTAATGTTGCGTTCTCTCAAATTACAACAAAATATATTTTATAAATTTATAATTTTGTATTTTTACAGTTAAAATAAACATGACTTCCTTCGAGTGTAAGCAATTTATTTTTCTACAAAATTCACTCTTTTAAGTTATTTTACAAATACGTAACGGATTACATTGACTAAATTAAATTTTATATTTGAAACAATCTTTATACAAAAGAGTAACATAATTTATAATTAATAATGTTTGCTTTAAAAACAACATATTTACTCTTTGTATTTGTAAATTATTAAAAATCCGTGTTATATTTAGTAATATTTAGCGCTATTTCCAAAACAATGTTCAATTGAAACCTACAGTATTTAAAACTAATTTTAAAAATTAAAAGACTTGTTTTTTATTTATTTTAAATTTAAAGTATGTTTACATTTCCTTTCTCTAGAATAACGGGGAAACAGTGTAACAGTTCAATAAGTAGAGGTACAGTGGGAAAACGGTGTAAGAGTGCACTGTGGCAAAAGCACAGTGGGATAAAACGGTGCCACTGTTCAATGAGTAGAGGTTCAGTGGGATAACGGTGTAAGAGTGCACTGTGGCAAAAGCATAGTAGGATAAAACGGTGCCACTGTTCAATGAGTAGAGGTTCAGTGGGGAAACGGTGTAAGAGTGCACTGTGGTAAAAGCATAGTGGGATAAAACGGTGCCACTGTTCAATGAGTAGAGGTACAGTGGGAAAACGGTGTAAGAGTGCACTGTGGCAAAAGCACAGTGGGATAAAACGGTGCCACTGTTCAATGAGTAGAGGTTCAGTGGGATAACGGTGTAAGAGTGCACTGTGGCAAAAGCATAGTAGGATAAAACGGTGCCACTGTTCAATGAGTAGAGGTTCAGTGGGGAAACGGTGTAAGAGTGCACTGTGGTAAAAGCATAGTGGGATAAAACGGTGCCACTGTTCAATGAGTAGAGGTTCAGTGGGATAACGGTGTAAGAGTGCACTGTGGCAAAAGCATAGTGGGATAAAACGGTGCCACTGTTCAATGAGTAGAGGTTCAGTGGGGGAACGGTGTAAGAGTGCACTGTGGTAAAAGCATAACGGGATATAATGCTGTAACAGTTCAATGAGTAAAGGTTCGGTGGGGAAACGGTGTGAGAGTGCAATGTGGTAAAAGCATAAAGGGATAAAATGGTGTAACAGTTCAATGAGTAAAGGTTCGGTGGGAAGACGGTGTGAGAGTGCAATGTGGTAAAAGCATAATGGGATAAAATGGTGTAACAGTTCAATGAGTAAAGGTTCGGTGGGGAAACAGAGTGAGAGAGTGCAATGTGGTAAAAGCATAAAGGGATAAAATGGTGTAACAGTTCAATGAGTAAAGGTTCGGTGGGGAAACGGTGTGAGAGTGCAATGTGGTAAAAGCATAAAGGGATAAAATGGTGTAACAGTTCAATGAGTAAAGGTTCGGTGGGGAATCGGTGTGAGAGTGCAATGTGGTAAAAGCATAAAGGGATAAAATGGTGTAACAGTTCAATGAGTAAAGGTTCGGTGGGGAAACGGTGTGAGAGTGCAATGTGGTAAAAGCATAAAGGGATAAAATGGTGTAACAGTTCAATGAGTAAAGGTTCGGTGGGGAAACGGTGTGAGAGTGCAATGTGGTAAAAGCATAAAGGGATAAAATGGTGTAACAGTTCAATGAGTAAAGGTTCGGTGGGGAAACGGTGTGAGAGTGCAATGTGGTAAAAGCATAAAGGGATAAAATGGTGTAACAGTTCAAT
Organism: Prosapia bicincta; assembly: GCA_036971475.1. Lineage (NCBI taxonomy): Eukaryota > Metazoa > Arthropoda > Insecta > Hemiptera > Cercopidae > Prosapia > Prosapia bicincta. Next base: position 369,749,705 of record JBAIZL010000001.1, read on the forward strand.
GAGTAAAGGTTCGGTGGGGAAACGGTGTGAGAGTGCAATGTGGTAAAAGCATAAAGGGATAAAATGGTGTAACAATTCAATGAGTAAAGGTTCGGTGGGGAAACGGTGTAACAGTGCAATGTGGTGAAAGCATAAAGGGATAAAATGCTGTAACAGTTCAATGAGTAATGGTTCTTTGGGGAAACGGTGTAACAGTGCAATGTGGTGAAAGCATAATGGTTTCGAGTAATCGTCGATACTTAATTCTCCTTTATTTAAAGTGGCGATCCCGATTCTTCTTCTTTAAGCTATTAAATCACAAGTGCGGTGTAATTTATGGGAGAAATAATTAATGATCTACTATGTCTTATTTATGCATTAGTTACTTTGAATGAACTGAAGAAATAAAACAAATGCCGATTTGAAATAACGAAAATATTATTATTAATATTATTTATGACGCAATAACAAATACGATCGAAAGCATTTCTGGTCCGTTTGTTTGTCACCGCTCGTCTAGCTCTGCTGCCTCTCTCTCAGGAGGGAGGGCTTGCCTCTTACTCTTTCTATCTCCGCCCCTTCAGTCGCTGGCCGTCTCTACTCCGCCACCACTGTATAAGTGTCAAAACAAAACACAAATAAAATGTAGCTACAGTTATATTTCTCCAGTTATACAAACTGAAATGGCTATTACTGAATTTATATTGTAATTGTGAACTGAAGTTCAGATTTATAATTTTAATCAATTTTAAATCATTACTTTTATCCGATATGTTTGTCATGCTTTCAGAAATTCCTATTCATAAATCAAGGGTTACCGTTTTGTGTAGCCTATTACATTAAAACGGAACTTTTAAAAGGCCAAGATGTGAACTAAATTCATTATTAGAGAATATCATGTAGGCCTATAAATATAACGTAAGAGAATCGAGAATCGACTTAAAAATCAAGAATCGGAAGAACAATTTTAGAATCGAGAATAGGAAAAAAAGTTTTAGAATCGAGATCGGAATCGAAACCATCCCGATTTTAGATATCGGCCCAACCCTAGTTTTAAACTATAAAATGCGTTTGAAAATGTTGTAGTATTTTGAACTATATTAAAGTGTTTACACGGAGAATCAAAGAGTTTTATATTTTTTGTGGTTAAACCAAATTACCTTGACGTTAAACCAAAGTACTTGAACCTAAAAATATCTTACAAAACATGTTCCTCCTATTAAATGCCTTTAAAAAAATTAGAAAATCTGCAAAGCCCAAAAATCTTGTTACGTGTCAAATGTTTCACAATATACCGGTCTGGGCACAAGTCGGCCTTGTACCGCGGAAGTAATGTTCGGATTATCCAACCTGTTAACGGCTCGTTACGTAATGAGGCGAGGAAAGTTATGTCTGTTTATATCCAAATAATAATCTTCCGTTTCTACTGACCAGATTTTTTTTAGATATTTTTACTTTAAGAAGAGCTTTTTTTAAAATATTAATAGAGACGGTAGAGAAAAATATAAGTAAATACCTTGACCGTAGAGGAAAAGACAATTAATTATTCCCTCTCGTTAAAATGTCCATTAACTGGCTAAAAATAATCCGATTCCGTATGCATGTTCGAAAAGGTAAACACACTATGATGGGTAAATTTAGTAAACAATGGTTTTTTATGAAGCACAAACCTATTCGTATGAAACACAAACCTAATCGTATTAAGCACAAACATATTTGTATGATGAGCAAACCTATTCGTATGAAGCGCAAATCTATTCGTATGAAGCACAAACCTATTCGTATGAAGCACAAACCTATTCTTATGAAGCACAAGAACTATTCGTATGAAGCACAAACCTATTCGTATGAAGCACAAACCTATTCGTATGAAACACAAACCTATTCGTGTTAAGCACAAACCTATTCCTATGAAGCACAGAACTATCCGTATGAAGCACAAACCTATTCGTATGAAGCACAAACCTATTCGTATGAAGCACAAACCTATTCGTGTTAAGCACAAACCTATTCGTATGAAGTACAAACCTATTCCTATGAAGCACAGAACTATCCGTATGAAGTACAAACCTATTCGTATGAAGCACAAACCTATTCATGTTAAGCACAAACCTATCCGTATGAAGCACAAACCTATTCGTATGAAACACAAACCTATTCGTGTTAAGCACAAACCTATTCGTATGAAGCACAAACCTATTCCTATGAAGCACAGAACTATCCGTATGAAGTACAAACCTATTCGTGTTAAGCACAAACCTATTCGTATGAAGCACAGAACTATCCGTATGAAGCACAAACCTATTCGTATGAAGCACAAACCTATTCGCATGAAGCACAAACCTATTCGTGTTAAGCACAAACCTATTCGTATGAAGTACAAACCTATTCGTATGAAGCACAAACCTATTCGTATGAAGCACAAATCTATTCGTATGAAGCACAAACCTATTCGTATGAAGCACAGAACTATCCGTAAGAAGCACAAACCTATTCGTGTTAAGCACAAACCTATTCGTATGAAGCACAAACCTATTCGTATGAAGCACAAAACTATTCGTATTAAGCACAAACCTATTCGTATGAAGCTCGGATCTATTCGTATAAAGCACAAAACTATTCGTATGAAGCACAAAACTATTGGTATGAAGCACAAAACTATTCGTATTAAGCACAAACCTATTCGTATGAAAAACCGGGTCATATGTCAGGACCGGGTCACCAGAGCTATAGATATTTAGTAGAAATACATCGAGACGCGCGGCTGTTTCAGAGTGGGTGAGAAGCCTCGAGTAAAGAACAATATAAGAAGAAAAAAGATATAAAGGAGGCAGAGATAACTTGAAAAACATTTTTCCTAGTTTTGAAGCCTCATTTCACTCACATTTAATAAGTGCTCATTAGTATCAAGATGCATATTCATACTATGAAGGTGGTCCTTAAAACTCATAGAAACGTTAATAGAAATTCTTAGTCACAAAGAGTTCAATTAGTAAGTGACCACATGTTCTTTATGAGAAATTATTTCCAAAATTGCGACTGATGTTGTAGTGAGAAAAACTAGCTCTCGAAACCTTAATTGATTTTACTATGAAGGTATTTAAGCCCTGTGGACGACATTATTTGGTAAACATTTCATTACGTACGTGTCAGATTTCCATGAAGTACATTAAATAAACCTGAAGTTTTTAGTTTTCAATAAATAATTCTTAAGTTTCTGCTTCAATGCTCTAAACGTATCTAAAAAAACATTTTTACTCTTCAATCGTATAACTTATGTTAAATATGTTTCTTGATATGCAGGTTTAAACTAGGAGGTATATAATTAAATGTTTGCAAATATTCTATAAAGCATTATTTAATTTTACCAACACTTTTGAAAACATTGTGTAAACAAATAAACTCTTACAGCTTTGTTCTTTATCCCAATGGAGAGAGTTAGCCAATTACTTGCGTCTGGCAAGATTACACAGGCCTAAATGGAAGAGTGAACAAAATGAAACCTGTGTGTATTATTTTCTGTCCATTATTATTTAAATTTCGCTCAAGTCACCGACACTTGTCCACCGACTGTCAGGATGCTGTAGAATCCATTTCCTGTTACATAAAACTCGTATTTCTTAAATAAAAGAGAAATGAGCGCAGGCGTAGAGAAACAGATTGCAGCAGAGAAAGTAAACCGTTGCAGGAAGAAGTGAACATGGCCCCGGCCCAGATCCGACCTGTTCTGGACCAAACAGAGAAGGATGTTGCATACAGATCGTGGCACAGTGTTACACTATTATCATCGGTGGAACTAGGCCGACTAAAGTAACTCCTACAAGATAATATTAATTCTCTAAATAAAACCAACTGTACAGTATATTTGCCGCTGACTAGTTCTTCCTATCGCTTATTCGGTTTTCTCCTTCTTGTCTCTCGTCATTCAATACTCAGAGGAAAAACCTCGACCAACAGGTGTATTGACTAATCTGTGAAGAATATTTGCTGTTAACACTTAACGTAATAGAGAGAGACAGGAGACTTGTATGAAATCGGTTCAAGCTTTCTCCACCCTTTACCACTAAAATTGAAATTCACACCTTGTTTGCCGTTGAAAACATACTCTGTACAACAGTAAAACACTAAGATAGTAATCTTGCAGACTTTAATGACTGGCTAGAATATAACACTCCTTTTTACATAAATAAAGTTTATGGGGGAAATTAACGTATACCTAATATAGAAACCAACCTCTTAGCAACTACCATACAGACACACAATCTGATGCGTCTTAACTACTGATAAAACATACTAAAATCCCATAAAAATTCTTATAACTAGATTCAAGACAAAGAAGCCATTATCAATTAGACCTCTTACCTGTATTTGTTCAAACTTTAAAATAGTTGACTAATTAAATTTTGCCATAGCATTCGAAATTTTTAAAAAATTCACAAATCGTACATTATTAGAAAATTGTAATGTAATTATTAAAAATTAATATGATTACTTTTAATTAATAATTACTTACCTTAATATTAAATACAACAATATAGCATATTATTAACATATCTCAAAATAATACAAGAAGTAAAAATCTTTTAATGCCTACGCACAAACAGTTAGCGGTAAAGAAAATCTTCGTAACATCAGCATTGCACAGGTAAACGTCTTACATACTGTAAAATAATCTTACAAAACTATCTTGTGAAATATTTAGACCAAACATGTTTGTATTTGATTCAAATGTATATTTTTGTGTTAAAATAAAATTTGTAATTATTTTTAATTTGTCTTGGCTCGTACATCCAAACATTGTCAATAAATTAACCCGCAGTAACTTCTTATTTAAAAATAACTTCAGTAAAACTTAAAAAAAAATATATTCCTTGCAATGTTTTTTTTTGTAAAACAATACAAAAACCAGGTTATCACATTAACGTATAATGTTTTCGTTGTGTGTTTACATTTCACTTCACCTTCAGAATGGAATGAAGGTGTTATAAAATAAGACCTCTTTTATCAGTATCAAAGTACACGCCTATTAAGTACTTTATTATGATTAAGTTATATAAACTGCAAAATTAATATTTACAAAATGAAGTAAAAATTCATTCTGGTTTTCTCTTCCGAACTTTCTTATTGATTTTAGTTTTGACCCAGTCACTAACAAATTCTGAGAAAAACCGATTCAAGTCCATGCTTTGAATCATAGAGTCTAGTAGATATAACTAAATTTAAATCTACCCTATTCTAGAGCTGTATTTTTGAAACCAAGTTACAATTAAAATATACAATCAATTCTCTATTTCACGAACTTTGTATAAGTCACCACACAAGTTTCTGCAGCTAAGTTGCCTTCATCAATGATACTCGCACTAACCATAATGTTGTGAGAATTGAAGGGGAGTGTACCTATAGCTTCATTAGTAATGTGTCTGCGCGCGCGCACATACACACACACACACACACACACACACACATATATATATATATATATATATATATATATATATATATATATAGTATGTTAAGTGTATAATTAATAATGATAAAACTGTCAAAATATTTTAAAACAATTTTAATATTTAATTTAGTCTTAGCACCACTACTTCAACATTTTTGATTTGTTCGAAATGGTTCTAGTTTTTGATCTAGAAACTAATTTCATCCTCAGTTTGCATAATGCGCTATAAAAATGAAAGCATATCAATGTAATGGCACCGACAAACCGAATGCTGGACGAATTATCGATTTTCTGGGCCTATTGGTGGTGAAGTGTTATGACCTATTCTTTTTGAGATGCCGCGTCCTAGAGAAAGTTTTTTCGTAGATATAAGTAGCCTTTTACACACTATTATTTCAAATAATACTTTTACGAAACATTATAAATTATTTTGTGACTGTTTATGAGACTGATTATTAGATAAAATGTTTGGCTCGCCCAACGGAGTGTTCGAAAATTACTTCAAAAGTAATTTGATCAACAATGGCTATTGTAATGCTTTAATTTAAAACAAAAAATTTAAACGGAATGATTTTTGTGCAATATTTTAATTTTTAAATTACCTCTCCTATCCCTCAGTACAATGTGTGATATATTTGAATACTAAATTTATTTTTTGTGTAATAAAAAAATAAAAATTAAAAAATTCGTAATCTCCCATACATAATAATACTTACAAATCCAATAATGTTGTTAACTTACTATCGAAGAATCCGTGTATATTTTAACGAGCTATCTTTCTTTTTACAGACTTTATTTTAACTGTTAAAGAGCGGACAAGAAACGCTCTGGATAATGTAAATAATCCTAAATCGACGAAAAGCTTTGATATATTTTAAATACTCTTGATAATATAATGCATATTGATATATAATTATTAAACAATGTGTGTGTGTTGTGTGTGTGTGTGTGTGTGTGTGTGTGTGTGTGTGTGTGTGTGTGTGTGTGTGTGTGTGTGTGTGTGTGTGTGTGTGTGTGTGTGCGCGCGCGCGCGCGCGAGTTTTGTGTGTATGTGTGTGTGTTTACACTCAAACAATATTTATTCAATACAATACCCTTATTTTCTATTATTAATACAATTTTATAAACAGGAAAATAAAAAATATTTAAAACTTTTAATTTAGTATATTAAAAATTACATAATTCCCTCAAATACTTGTAAGAAGTTGATAAATAAAATTATATTCTCATATTTTGAAATTTTCCTAAACGATAATGAATAATGTTAAACTTTCTTCATCTTTTGTTATACGTTTCGATGGTTATAATGCATTTTTAAAGCTGTTATTTTCCGCTAAGTGTTTAATTACTACTATTACATACATGTTCATGCATTTTGTTTCCACCATGTAGCAACATTTTCTGCCCATGTCTTTCTAGCTTTTCCCTGCAACAGTAACCTATCTCATCCTTAATATTACTCCGAAGCCGTGGGATAGTTGTAATTTCGCAAAGATAGAGACCCCGGTTGCAGCACACAAATAATGAAGCTAAGCCGTCATTAAGCCAACAAACTGCACATCGGGATTTACATAATTCGTTCATTGCTCACAGATGAGTTGGGTTATACAACGTTAATACCTTCCTTAGCAGCCAGTTTCGTGTAATTTCTACGTTGCTCTACATTGCGACATTGCGGTGGCGCTGTGAACTCACAAAGGTTAACGTTTTCTCCGCGCAGTTGTTTTCATTTCACAATATACATATTCAGTATCGTAATTGTATACACTAATTTTCCCAACAGCAGGTCCGAATTAATTCCTCTGAGAAGGCGTTCTTTATAGTTCAGTTCACAACATTACAATATGAAGCAGTTCTAGAGAAGAGAAAAAATATAAATATTTTTCAATATTCTCCTAGTTTTATTGTTATATATTAAAGTGTTGTTCATAACAATACATTGTTGAATTATTGTTATTGTTAAGGTTATTATGTAAGATAATATCCAAATAAAAATCTTAAAAAACTCTAAAAGTAACGAGAGAACTTATAGAAAAAGTTCTAATAGATGGAAGACATCCGATTTTTAAATTTTGTTTTTTTCGTGCGATGTATAGAAAAGGCGTTTGTCTCTTAGTAGAGGATATAAATAGGATTATGTCATTACGAGAAAAGTCTTTCTCCCTCTCAGGGTCATAAAGAAACCCCTTTACGCCCTCTCGTAATAATACTGTTAAAGAGGGTAAATGGAATTATGTAGGATTTAAGAAAGAACATATTCAGAAAAAAGAACAAAGCAAATTTATAACGTCCCATGAGAAGGTCACTTACGTGAATTACCTGCTCTCAAGTGGGGTTAGTAAGGGTGCCCCCCTGCCCGGGAAAGGCGTTCAAAACGCATTAACTACCTCGGTGACATTAGTAGGAATGGCAAAAGATTACGACTGTATTCTAGACATATTATATTCATTCAGACCCTATCAGAATCATAGAATATTATATTAACTGAAATAACGAATATTTAACTAAAAACTAAGTTCCTCTGGTTAATCATGCTTACACTCGCAGAGATTATTGGTAAATAAAAGCGGTTGACTTGCGAGTCTGGTACAACTATTTATTTACAGAGGCAACGTTTCTATAGCGCGTACGTTATCGTCTTCCCGCCTACAATACATAAGTACACAATTAAATATAACGCCAATGATATCACAACTATTCATACTTAGTCATGATTAGTTTAAATATTTGAGAATTGGCAGGTTGTTTTCTAATGTTAATTTGTGTATTTTAAAACTATAAATATAATTTATTCCTGACTTGGAAGTCATTGTATCTGTATTAGTTGTTAGGGCTTTTTTCTTGTTTTTATACAATTAAATATGTAATAGTTTGTAATGGTTTTGTTAATAATGTTTTCTTAAATTTTCTTTCTAACGTTACCCATTTATTTGTATACCTATTGTTTTATAATTATAGTATTCCATTGAGCTGTGGTTATTTATGAACTGTGTTACTGTTGCTATTTTTGTGTATTGTAGGCCTGAAGACGATAAGGTACGCGTTATTGCAAAGTTGCCCCTGTAAATAAATAGTTGTACCTGACTTGCTAGTCAACCGCTTTTATTTAACAATAAATTCCTCCGATTTTAAAGTTTCTGCTATTGAATCTTTTATGTGCTACAATATTAAATGTTATGTGTGTGTGTGTGTGTGTGTGTGTGTGTGTGTGTGTGTGTGTGTGTTGTGTGTGTGTACTTCTAAGGAAATTTTCAATCTAAACTCTACATATATTTTATGTATTTTTGTTCATATGAAAATTTTAAAAATACCGAATATTTGTATAACAAAACAAAGCTTGATATTATTCTACTATTTAATAAAATCTCAGCTTTCATCTGTTTTTTGATGATCTAACTTTATTTAATTCTCGTTTAGAGAATTTCCTACGCAGTGCTTAAAATAATAAACGCATTTCCCCCGGTACCATTAACATCACTAACATATTTAACAACTATTTACCACCTTTACAACCAAACACTCCCACGACATTAGAGCGGAATAAAATCAGATCAAAAGGATAAAGGTCGAGGTCTAACCTTGGAAATAAACGTTTGTTACGAAGGAAAACAACTTTTCTCTCGCTTGTTCGCACGTTGGCAACAATATGGGAAATCTACCGCACGCCCTGTTCTCAGGAATAATCGAATATAAATTGTGTAACTCCATTAAAATTGCTCGCTTTCGATAATGTTGGCCAATCTCATAGCGATAGATTTTGCAACGGCCTTGAATTTATGCCTACCCTTCGTTTAATAGTTCGTGTCAAATTTCCATTAGAATGTTTTAAACTTTGCACGCACTTATAGCATTAAAATGATAGACGTATAATAAATATTGCTTAATAAAACTACGAGTTTGATTTTTACTGTAATACATTTTAATTTAAATTAATAATATGAATAATGTTTACATTATTTTATGACTATCAGAACTTTAATTGTGTAAATTTGTAAAAGCTTAATGAGACAGAACATTTTCGATCGTTATGTGCCGATCTTCGTCAGTGTCTCCCATTTTCAAAGTTTGGACTACAAAATTTTTAAAAAAACGTTTTCTATGTAAAACTTTAAAATTACAAAATCATAAAAGGGGGCTTTTTTATAATTATTTTTATAAAATATTTTTTTCATTTGTTCATTCCCCAGAACCATAAGTTTATAATTACAATAATTTAGTTAATTAAATCCTGCAGATCAAGCTATTTGCTTCACGTTGAAGGTTTCATTAAGTTAGGCGAGAACTCAGAAAAGGTCAAGGGGATAATGAAATCATGATTAGACAGCTGCAAATAAGCCAAAAATTGGAATAGAACGAGATTGGAAAAGAAATATTGTAAATTTCAATCTTTATGAAATATAACTTTTATAAATTACTATCTTTATAAATTATACTTTTATAAATTATAGTATTTATAAATTAAATTACTATATAGAGTACTTTATAAAAAAAAGTAGGCTACCCTAATATTATTAGGTGAAAAATGTTAAATTATCTTAAACCATAAGAAATCAAATACGAATAAAAACATCCAAATTTTCATTTTCGTTATTGAAAGGAACTGAAATTAGTTTGATAAAAAGTTGTTATTTTTAATCGTTACCGACTCTAACGAATTTGCTTAAAAGAAATTCCTGTAGGCTAATTATGTTTTTTATCCAGGTTTAAAATTTAATTCCATTAGTTTGATACAAAATTATGCTATATCACAATTAACTTATCTGTTTTATATATTATTCAACCACACACACTCTCTCTCTCTCTCTCTCTCTCTCTCCCCTCACACACACAGACACACAAACACGCTCGCGGGAGCGGGCGTGTATTAGATTTAACGCAAATAAGCGAAGCGCAGATTATATTCAAAAAGGTATCTTTGGGTTTTCGTTATGCACAATAAGTATAGTAACGACACAAGTTAGAATAATGAAATAAATTTAGTGAAAACAGAAAAGTATGTAAATATATAATCTTTTCATAAGGAAGATGAAAGATTACTAAACAATTAAAATCTTCCATTCATGAAGAAGACCGTTTTATGACAGACACTGAAACTATTTCCGTTTGCGGGTTAAAAAACATGGTATGTACACTTCTGTTAATGTTACACATACTGAGAAAACATTTATAAAAGGCATTTTATAACATGAGGAAATCTATAAATAAATTTTATTGATAAGTAATATCAAGAGTTTAGGATCTATAAAAATTATTTAAAACAAAACCGGGTAGAAATTTCGGTTATAATAATTGTACTATATCTTTTGTTAATTTTTTAAAATAATTCAAAAGAATTGAAGGTTTTACAAACATTAAACGCAATATTTAAAAGAAAAGATTGGACAGCATACACAATATAATATGATATATATATATATATATATATATATATATATATATATATATATGTGTGTGTGTGTGTGTGTGTGTGTGTGTGTGTGTGTATATTTATATACAGTGTAAAATATCATACACAAAATATCATACATATACACATAAATAAAGTCATATGTTTCTGTGCAATCTATGGATTGCATGATTTGATAGCACATTGGTTTAAATATACACATCGGAATGTCCTGTGGAAAGTATTATGTAAATAGTCATGGGAACTAATGTACATTTTACTCTTGCAGAATATTCCCGCCCTTTAAACCCCCACAAAACCGAACTCATTACAACTGCTGGAAGGTTAGCTCAACATTCACACTACATGGAAATGCCAGGTTAAGTGGGCGTCACTCTCTTGCTCGACTCCCCGCAGAGTAAACGCAGAACTTTGATTGTGTTAGGGTGTAAACATAATGCAGCTACGTCTGAAATATATGTTCAAAGAGCTAAAAGGTTAACAGTATGTTGAGTACAAAGTGTTATCGCTGGTCCTGTTCAAAGGTTTGCAGCAATCTAGGTGAAATTTTTAAACTATAAAGAAATCAAATCTATTTTACTCCCTTAAAGAAAAATAATAAAAGATAACGAATTTTTGCCTCAGGTGTTTGTTGTTACACTATATTCAGACATTTCCAAATGTTTTTAAAGCATGTTATATAATTATTTATATTCAAATAATGACCTTTTTGGGATTTTTTACTGTTCGTGATTCGCTTGATGCAACATGTTTAAGCTAAATATAATGCACTTTGTAAAGAATAATATTGATTTTCCTTGGCTTTTCCAGTAAAGTTGGTCATTTCCAACATTTTTTCACTATTATATCTATCTACCCATTGTTACATCTATTCTACATTTCCCATACTTTAATCTTTTTGAGAGCTTATTATTTTACACAATGTTCGAACAATACCTAAATCCAGGAAGTGCGTAATCCGTTGATTCATTTACTCTTAGTTTTTCCTAAATAACAACGGTTGTAAGTCTTTTTGACATATTTACAAATCTTGCAGCTATTGTGCGATGTTGAACCAATTATTCCAAGCTGCGAAGCTACTCAAAGCTTGGTAAGAACCTCCATGATTTATTTACTTATTGGTGAGCAAATGTTGGTTTCCAAGACGCTGTAAAGTTTTATACATTTGACAAAAAGATCATTTCTCTTTCAACGATAATTTAAATTTAGTCTATACATTTATACATTAGGCGATCATTTTTTGGGATAATTTTTGGCAGATTGTATGATCACAAAGTTTTTTACAACTCTTTTTTTAATATATTATAAACTTGTAGACGCGAAAGTAAACGTAATGATTTGGTGATTTTATGTGATAGTAAAATGCCATTGCTAAGAATAAGCAAAAACGTATTATAAAGCCAAACCAGTTGCATATCAGTAAGAGAGTTAGGGAGTAGAGGGGAAATGATTTTGTAATCAATTTTGTTATAATTAAATAATAATGATCAATTCATAATCATTGTTTTCTCATTTGTGTTTAAATGTCAAAACCATCATCAACATCAATGACTATAATTACTTAAAGTATAAACTAAATTATAAGTTACATCTTATAGCATATTTAGTCATGCTCATTGTAAATGTTGACTTTATCATCGAAACTCTTGTGAGAAAATAAATTATTTGTTTTGAGTTGATGCTCATTATTATATAATTATTGGTTTGTTCACGAGCAAAGCTTAAATTTTGGTAATATTTTATCGCATACAATTTATAGGTAAGAGTTAGTTTTTAACCTGTGCCTATAAAGTTTATACTTTTTCTCAACATTTTAAAAAATTGCAAGATTTGAACATTGATAACTTGATAAAACTTTTCCCATGTCTATAATGTAAATTTGTAAAAATATGTTTATAAATTAATAGAAATAAATGTTTATCCTAAGAAATTTATTTTGAGATAAACGTTTGTTGAGAAAAATCCATTTGACGTTAGGTAATTTATAATTAATTTATATTAATTCGAAAATAATATCTAGGTATAAATCTTGTTTAAAGCCCAGTTATAAACGACGTTTAAATAAATTTACCATTTCATAATGGTTTAATTAAATGTTTTTACTTTTATTTTTAGTTGCAAAAAATCACATTTAACGATCGTATTTCCTTCATTGTATTTCCTCGACATGACTAAACACAGACAGACAAAAAGCAAACAGACTGAGCTGTTTGTGCAGTGAAACCAGATGTAACGATGCATGAAACCACAACAGACACACTCCACTGTTAAGTAACTGCCGACAGTTACGATAATTGCTAACTGTAGTTTCGATAAATCACTAGTAATCGATATCAAGTTGAGAAAGACTCCCTAGAATCATATTGTGGAGGAAAGATCGATTTAACATGCGGACTATGTAGTTACTTCATATGCTACACTAGTTAGAACTTCTGAGTTATATTCGTCAACATATTATTCTCAAAAACCTTAGGATTTGTCAGATATTGTTATAAGTTATATGTTTTTTGTAAATTACCTTTGTAAAAGTACAAGTGTTAGTGGGCGGTTACATTGAATAGGAATTCGTAAGAAAAGTAGACGTGCAAAATTCGTACAAAATTGTCAGAAGTAAACAATCGCCATGATTTATGGGCGTGGTTAGGTTGCTTCCACTGTGTTTGTGCGAATTCTCACCAAATCGTACGTCTAGTTGTATCCGACCAAAATATTTGTTTTTTCATCAGTTTTCTTACGAACGAATAGCTGTCTTCGTTTTAATTGGCCATGGATAGTGAGCATCTAATAACACTTGTTGAGGAAAGGCGTTCACTTAGTGATTGAAAATGTATATACTTTTAGAAAAAATAAATAAAAATAAAATATGAAATATGCTTTTGTTGGCATTAGTTTTCCTTGACATTATTCAAAATGTAGAAAGTGTCTTGCGGGTATATTCGAAGAACTTTTGTTCATCTCATCTAAGCTCATCATATGATCTTGCAAAATTCCCTTTCTCAACTCTTGAATCATAAAATTCTTGAACCCACTCGCGTTTGTTGAAATTTTCTACCAAATTATATCTTAGTGAAGGTTAGATCAAAATATAGTTATCACGTTCGGCAGGCGTCATCTTTCACAAGTGATAGATCGTACGATTTCGCAAATGTAGAATTCCACGCCATTCGTACGAAGTCTCACAATTCTATACTTACGATTTCGTACGACCACTTTTTCTTACTAATTCTAATGCAATGTAACCTCAACCTTAACTTACCCGATAGTATAATAGTTATTCGAACTTACACTCATATTCCCAACGTACGTTTATTATCCACATTTTACAGATTTTTTGTAAGAAAAAAGTATCACAGAAAGGTATAAAAATTCTTTTCTTTAAATTTATTACACAAATAAATATTTAAAATATTTAAGTAGATACTTCAAAATACTACCTTTTATTTTAAAAACAATGTATTTCAAATTTTTAAATTTGGCATAGTTACTTCTTTTAAGCATCTTTTAAGGTTGTTGCCCAAAGGACTTCATTTCATTGAAACCTGAACAAAATATACTCATGCCTTATATAATTTACCTATAAAATTTTACTTTGAGTTGTAACTTATAATGGAACGTTTAAGATAAAATTTCATGTTTGAATCAGTACGTGAGATCACTTGAAAATTCCCACGATAGTGTTTAGCAACCCTGAGATCAACGGATTTTGTCCAGAGGGCAAATCCAAAACATGGCGGATAAATCTAACAGTTGTTTTAGTAATCATTTAGAGGTTATGTTGACATATTTTTAAATGCAATTTCCTATTTATTTCTAAATATATATTTATTAAATTAAGTGATAATGTTTAATTTAAACAACACTTTTTAAATTCCTTCTATTAGCTCGCACTCTCCTGATATATATCTTGTACAAATTTCGTTACAATCGTTAATAAAATACGTTTTTATACATCCAATCAAATTCTAACACATTTTTTTTTAACCTATAGTGGTTGACAGTTAATGTTAATACAGTTGTTTTCAAATATTTATTCAATAATTAAATTATAAAATTTGTAGGGTACCCACGAATTCGAACTGAGAATCTTCATGTTCGAAGTCTAGCGTGCCTTGGCACTGCACCAACTTTCCAATACGTAGAAATATATTTCCCAAATATGTATATGATTTTTTTTGCCCCATCTGGTTGTCGTCCAAATCTCCAGTAAACTGTTCCCATGGTTACCACACAATATCTTAAATAGTGCTACCCTATTCAATAACTGGTTCCATTTGAAAAAATACAATTAAAAGTAAAATTTACAAACGTATAAACACTTGAAATGAAAAAAAATAATTTTAAAAATGTAAAGATACAATAATAAGGTAATGTTTTGAAATTTATGGATTTTATTTATTTTTATATAGTGTACAATAAGTAACTTAGGACCACTAAAACAATTTAATAATTTTATCAGGTTTAAATACGTTCTTATTGATTTCTTAATAGCCTACACGATTTTATTTTATACAGCTGTCCCACGGCTTTCATGTTTTTTTACTTATATTTTTCTTTTATCCTAAACATAAAACTTTCACTAAAACGCAAACATTTGGAAATACAAAAATAAATTTTATTATTTGCTTCTTTAAAATAACAGTTTTTACAAAAAAAACACTTTTTTTTAGCTTAGTCTGTGATGTGAAAATACATAATGACTCTCAAATAATAATTGATTTGACTCAAACTCCTTTCGATGACCATGTAATCATCACCACCAATGAGTTATAACTCACAACTAATTTTTAATTTAGATTATCTACTAGTTATAACTAACTGATGATGATATTGTCAACGAAACGCGTTTGACTAAGTAGATTATTAATTGTGAGTTAGTGTGAATAAGTAATTTATAGTAAGAGTTTTCTTGGGTTCCAAGTAAGTTTGTAGAACCAAGTTTTTTCAATTGAATGGAATTTTTTATATAGAGCTCAAGCTAATGCAATTTTGATATTTACTCCCTGGATTTGTTCAAACGGCTGTAATAAGCTCGCCCTGCAAATACTTTATTTTTTGTATCCTTTGTTTGCTTTTTAACTATAAAAGTAGACAAATTGTGATTGTCATATCCTACAAAACTTACTTCAGTTAAAGACATTTAATGTCTTATTGAAAGAAAGAGTTAAGAAATTGCAAAAGTTCTTTTTAATGAAATTTAATATCTTCTATTATACAACTAAACAGCTCTGGTAGTTTTTGGTTCAGTTTGTAAAATGTTGGTGCCTGTGTAAATGTTCGTAGTGTTTGTGTTACGGGCTCCCTATACGATTCAAAAATATATATTAAGTCTTTATAAATAAACCTTTAAAAAATACGGCCCAATCTAATTTAAACTTTGATTCTATGCAAAGGTCTTCCAAAGACCTAATACCAAAGATCAGACGTATCTTTGCGTAACTCAAAGTGATGCCACATCAAAAACCTGCATCTCTTATACAACGTTCCTTGATAACCCATTAATGGCATAACGCTGCCCCCTGAGGCCCCCTGAGGCCAGGCTTCTCACAAAAACATAGGCCAAAAGTCGATAAGTTATTGCCAAGTGGGAAATAAATTACATATTCGAGGATCGGAATTTTTACCCATCGTTTACATAACGCTGAAGACGATTGCGTAAAGGCTTTCCTGAACTGCCATCGTAGGCCTCACAGACGGGTTAGTTCCTCATTCAATTTAACTGCTGGTTTTAGTGCCCATTAGAAGATATTTGGTCCCACAAACGATTAAAAAACACATTAAAAACATAACGAATCATAAACATTTTAAGATATAAATCTGTATTTTTATGCTTTCTTTGTATTCATACAATATCCTCCTACCTTTTCACAAATAATGATATTGTGTACCATAAGTAAGTACCAAAAGCTAAAGAGACTATCTTTATACAAACACAGATAAAATATACTATATTTATTAAAAAATATGAATATGAAATTAATAAAAGTAAGAAATTTGTTTAATGTTAAAAATATGAGTGAAGTGACTAAAGAAATATATAAAACCCATGAGAATGTTATGTGCTTTGTAGTTCTAATAAGTTTTTAAAGATTTGGGCACACCAGATAGTTTTTTCAAAAAATGTCTATGGAAGATTAAATAATAGAAAAAAAGCCTGGATTGTTTTTTTAAAATCAGAAAATTAACCAAAAAACGTTTGAAGTTTAATACGTAAACACTGCTAAAATTAATGCAAATACTAAGAGTAACAGTTAATTTAAAAACAAACTAAACTAAAATTAATTGAAAGATAACGTAAAACTGACTAACATAGCCTAATATAAAAACCCCGGAAGTAAACAGTAAATCTTGACTTATTTCTATGTCTAGAGAAATAAAAATGTCTAATTAATAGAAATGTTATTTTTTAAATTATTTTTATTATGTAGATTTTTAAAGTGTTAATGTGTTTATTATTTTGTTACAGGTAAGTCAATTCTCGGAGTTTACGTCCAGTTTCGTAAGTTTGTTTATTTTTATTATTACCTTTAGTGTTATAGATATTGTTTAAAAAATGTTTAAATCTAAAGTATATTATTATCGTAATTCTTATCATGATGATCAAGCATTAAAAATTTCTGGCGTTTTCTTCTAAAATTTTTCACTTCCTCAGTGAAAGACCTTTATTTTCCCAAGGTTTATTTGCCGAATGTAAAAATAGAATTTATTATTAATATAGGCTATATCGATCATTGCAGTTCGTGCCTAATTTCTGAACAATTTTCCGTGTATATATATATATATATATATATATATATATATATATATATATATTAAATATGGTGATATGTTTTCTTGTAATATAGTTAATAAATTAAAAACATTTCAAAAACAAGAATACTTTTAATGCATATATTATTCCACAAAATAAAATGTTTTTAATATATATATATATATATATATATATATATATATATATATATATATATATATATATATACTTTAATAATCTTCTTCTTCTTCCTTTTCTCCAGTTTTCAGTCATTTTCGATCCACAAATTTGCTTGACCCATCTCATTGCCATTTCTTTTCATTTTTAGTCCTGCGTAGGCCTAATAATGAAAATGTTTTCTTTTTATTTATTGTTTCCTCATTTTATACTTTTTAATTGACTCCCTACAAATTCTAAAGTATTTTTTATTTTCTGTACACGTATAATTTAAATACGTTAAACGACGTTTTGTTACATGTATGGTATAACAGAAGTTTTTTTCAGCTTCCCTTTCTGAGTGTAAATAAACTTAATATGCAATCATTTCATTTAAGGAACTTTACACCACTGTAACAGAAGATAAGCCAGTTCTTATTAGTAATGTGTTATTTACTGTTCTCCACAAATCCAGATTTAATAGTATGCTGTAACACATAGCTCAAGTCAAAGCTCTAAGTAATATTAACTTAGAAACTAAGAGAAGGTTTAAAGGATTAAAATGCATTCGAAGCACTGTCTTTCTTTTTTTATAAGAAAACAGTGGTCTGCGTTCATTTTAATCCGTTATTTTTGTGTAGTTTCAAGTAATAATTCAAATAAATTTGTTTTTAAATTAAAAAATATTTACATAATTCAAATTGCAAACCACTTACATTATTGACATATATTCACTAATAATAATAATAAATAGATAAACGTCTTTTATATAGAAATAATCATTACTCTAGAGAATCGCAGAAGAAATATTAACTAGAAATATTTATTCAACATTCCAGTCGATGTCGCAACCGTTTACAGTTTAACTAATAAACATTGTCAAATCGGAATAGTGTTACTATTATAAAATATATGCGTAGGAAATGTAATAAAAAGTAATATTACGTGGGTGGCCGTAATTTACATCTTTCAAAATTACCAAGAGTTTGTTGATACTTCTGAGTTTAAGTGTATTTTTATTGAACATAGTATCAAATGCAGGGTCTTCTTTTTTACTGTAATTTTCACTGATATCCACCAGTTGTTACACTTCTCACATCAGATGCTAGGTGTTACCAATCCAGTCACTTTGCATTCACTTTTAAACACAACCGTTAGTCAGAAGTTGGAAACAGTTTTTTTTTAATATTATCTAGAGGAAAGAGAATGTTGTTCGACAACTCTTTAAACTCGTTCTAACAGACCGCTTCACTTTACAAAGAACTCAATTCCCGTGACCGAAAATTTAATCTTTATTGCAAATTGTAAAGTATTAGACATTTATTCAGTTTCATAGATTTCGTGAGAAAGAGAGAGAGAGAGAGAAAGTGTGTGTGTGTGTGTGTGTGTGTGTGTGTGCGTGCGTGTGTGTGTGTGTGTGTTAGAGAGAGAGAGTTAGAGAGAGAGAGAGAGGGAGACAAAGAAAGAGAATCTTTATCAGAAAGTATATCTTGAATTCCAATAAATATTTTACAAAAATATCTGCATTAATTTATAGGCTATGTAACCTGTACGAAAATTAGCATTTTGAAGAGACACCATATATTACAAGGTTTATAGACAACACAAATGTAATGTATACAGCTACGTATTAATTTTCAACTACCATTATACCACGTGATCAAAAACTTGCTAGATCTCTTCAAAGAAATTGCTAAGCTGCAATACTGGCCCTAAAATGTTTTACAAATATATATAGATAAGCTATGTTGAATGTACAGTATTATACTGCTACTATACATTCTGAATTAGGTGTAAGATGATAGTATACAGTTAGCCTTAGGTAAGAGACCCTCTATCTTTAATTCTCAAGTTTTTTTAACCAGTCAAAGAATGTTCCTTTGAATTATTCCTAAAAAATATTGTTTACTTCTGATTTACGATGCACCTTTTTGATCCAAAATCCTTAACAAAAAGAAAATCATTTTTAAACATCAATGAAACTAACGAAAAAAAGTTTCAAAATTTACACACACACACACTCTCTCTCTCTCTCTCACACACACACACATATACACACACACACACACACCACACACACGCGAACACACACACACACACACACACACACACACACACACACACACACACACACACACACACACACACACACACACACACACACACACACATATATATATATATATATATATATATATATATATATATATATTATATTCTGTATGCTTTCCGATCTTTTTTCTTTAATATTGCGTTTAATGTTTGTATAACCTTCAATTAATTTGAGTTATTTTAAAAAATTAACAAAAGATATAGTACAATTATTATAACCAAAATTTCTACCCGGTTTTGTTTTAAATAATTTTTATAGATCCTAAACTATTGATATTTACACACACACACACACACACACACACACACACACACACACACACACACACACACACACACACACACACACACACACACACACACACACACACACACACACATATATATATATATATATATATATATATATATATATACACACAACACATAACTTATAAAACGAATCTATCAGGCTATTTTTCATAATAATAAAATTGTAAAGAATTTTTAATAGCAAATTTTATCGAAATATAAATTGTGTAAAAAATTTAATTTAAATCTATTTTTTTGTGTTTAATATTTAATATTTAATGGCAGTAATTCCTTAAATTTGTATGTAGTAGTTTTATTTCTAGTTAACTTGAGGAATGTTTCAAATAATGAAACGAATACTACCCAACAAATATTGTCTAGACTTCAAACAGTCAACAAAATCAAAAAAACTACTGTACTTATTTTTTCAACTTGTTTTATTGCAAATCCGATATTTTAAAACATGGTGATACAAACAATGCCCTAATATTCAACACTTACAATATAGTGAAATAATTTTCAACTTGAATGTCACTTAGAATATTTTAGTTATCTAATAACGATTTTTCGTTAACGAATTTTAATCACATCTGGTTTATATAAAAATGTTTAGAATTTATTTTATTTCCTTGTTGGCCCTGACATTTTGCAGAAAGTTGTTTCTCGAAGTCATCTTCAGTGGGAAGTGAAATGCTTTTTACTCGTTTCACTTGATTTATGTGAGCTTAAAAATCTTGATTCAAAGTAATGAAGTAACAAATTTTTTACTAAGGTTTATATTCCTTACATTTAAGAACCAGTAACTAAGGCCAAACCGTCTATTCTTTCAGTACCTGAGGATGAGGTGCTCTTGAATGAATAAGACTTCAACCCACCTGCACAATAATCCAGATTAAAAATAACAAAATTTTAGTTTTGAATGTTTTTTTAAATTAAAAAGATTACTTAATAAATAATCAATAATGTTATCAAGAAGGGATGTTAATCTGCCATGTTTGGTTGCGATTGAAAATCTTGGTTTATCGTGTTTCACGGTATCACGTTTCTCGCAACGAACTGGTTTGATTTATTAAGTGGACTATTTTTTTACAATTCTTGGAAAAATATATTTCCTTAAAATTATCTAGTACAAGAAACTTGATCGGTTTCCATCAATATTTCAGGCTGTAGTAATCCCTTACCATTCCATGTCCTAGAAATCAGTCTACAAATATATATTATATTATATTTTTTATAATATGTTACAAACTTTTCTTTTACTATAAATAAATAAAACCTCATAAACAAAAAAACAACATTTTATTTAAATTCGAATGTACATTCCTATTACAAAGCAATCACCTTCACAGGAAATTACTACAAGAGTAACTCTGAAAATAATTATTGCTTTGTAATCGAAATGTACAAAGATTTAAATGAAACGTTTTTATGGTTTATCAAATATTTTTTATTTATAATGAAAAATCCACAACAGTTGCTCCAAGTCATTATTATAAACCAGGTTTAAAATTATTTCACAAATTTAATAATTATGGTTAAATTTATTTTTTTAAAAAACAGGAAAGTTTGAAGAAGAGGTTTCAAAAGTATTTAAGGTTTTAAGAACCGAATCTAAATCGGGAAAGGTAACATGATAAAATTTCCAGCAGAAAATGTTTTAAAATAATAAAGCAACTTGTCGATGTTAAGAATTTAGGTTTTTTACGTAAGGACAACTTCGTATATTATGGCGACAAGTAAACCTGTATGGAAATTTGTAGCGCGGTGCCGTGTGGAAAACATGCAGCCCACTTTAGACAGTCCGTCCTCTACTGTGCTGCAACACTCATACATTACACTGAAATTCAATTTTAAATCTCCGAAAATACCTTCACTAGAAATTACACTCGGCCGTAATGAATTCTGTGACACTTTAATGGCAGTGTTTCGAAACGCCAACTTTGCTTTCCGAAAAGTCCTTTATAAGTGGAAATGTTAATTGCCATTGTATGCATTGCCTTGCCGTGTAACAACTTCCTGCCAAACTCCAGGGTCGCCAACTTCGCGTAAGTGAACACGAAACCGACATGTTACGTTTTTTATTTAGAAAATATCACAAACAGACGTAACTGCCAAGGTTTTCTTAGTGAATATGATCTGGATAGATTTTATGCTAATTATACTCGTATTACCATTAGAAAAGTAGGAAGACAAGATATTTAAATACGTGATGGTTCATATTACATTTCTGTTTAAATGTCAAAAGGATGCATGATAAGAGATCTCAAACAACTGCATGACGTCTCATTCTCTAGTTTTATAGCTACGCGTTTTAAAAACAAACATTTATATTAAATAGTAATCAGTATAATGGGTAGTAATCAGTAATATGGTAAGTAGTAATGAAAAAGTTCCCTTATAAAATGTTTCAAATGAAAAAATTATTTCAACAATCAGGACAAATTCTGTGGAAACAATGATATTTAAATAATTTTAAGCTCTGGATTCATTTCATCGAACGGTAGCACAACGCGACGCAGAAAACATTTTGTTTACCCAAAACTTTTTATATTAAATTTTTAATAACTAAAAATCATACCACTCTCTTTAATATTTACTATGATTTTCTTTAACCGTATTTTCTAAAGAAACTTTTAGTTTGTAAAGAAACAACTAAAATAAACTCATTAAACTTAATAAATTTCCTAAAGAAAACTATTACTTTTTTTATGTATGTTGTTATTTTTTATAGGAATAATGACTTCATTTTAGTAAACACAATTTTTAAGGTAAATTCAACTATACACGCTAGGAAGGATATGAGAGCATTGTGAATGTAAATGAGGTTAAGTTAAATTCCTAAAACTCATTCCAACAGTTCTTTCAATTGTTAAATATATCTTCACGTATACAAGAGTACACTTAAAGTAGATGTACTATTTTATATGATCTTGGGGAGGTTATGCTGAGGAAGAATAAAACATTAATTAAACGGGAAATACAAGTTTACGTTATGGGAAACAAATCCGCTTAGTACTGGGAGTAAACACGATCTATGACTCGCATGATCTGTGATTATTGTTGTTGACTTGAGGTCAACCTACTTTCAAAACGGGGTCGAAATGACGCGTCTATCCTCTACCAAAAAATATATAAATTAAATCTTAAAAATTGCTTTTTTTATTCACCTTCTAGAGGTTAATATAGATATTTGAGTAACATATTTAATGAAATTTTGAAAAAATAATAATTTGTGCATTTATATTTTTATTGCTTCAACACTTGGACTATTACTGCAAAATAATGGTAAAATAAAGATGGCATTGGTATAAAATGGCGACCATCAAATTCATTCCTTTCTGTTAATACATTAGAAATGTCACGGCCGACGCCTTAATAAACATGGTCTGTAAAATAAACTTTACCCAACAAACACCAAGGACAGGGCATTAGGTAATTTGGCGTTGCTAAACATCCAGCTTTCTGTAAATACTGTAACATACCCGACGCCATTGAAGGGAATATTTCGAAAGTGCCGCTTATTAAATCAGCCACTAATGGTATTGCGCTCTATTGAATAGTTCTGTAAGAATATCTGGCAATAAAGCGTGACATTTGCTATGAAGTCGTATAGAAGCCTGTATTTATTCACTGGGCAGGTGGTTTACGTTGACATTTGAAGCATAATGCACTATGTTTGGATATATCGCTGTGCAATGGTCAAGCTTTATGAAAAGGGCGAGTGCGGTAATAGTTTACTTCAAGATGTTCCCCGTTTATTGCGGAACTTTAGCTTTCATATTTTTGGAGTTTAACTTTCATTACTTGAAATAAATATTTAATCCGATTAGTTACGCTTAATTGAAAGTAGCCAAATTTTTTAAGCTGTTGAAAAACTTTAATGTGCAAGGTTCTTTTAGAGCAGAAATTCCTTATATACAAATCCTAATTTCTGTCAGGAATGTTTGTATATATTTGAGTGCATTTGTCTACCTTTCCTAATTTTACAATATTCTTCTCTGTTGACGCGCTCCGGAAGTGAGATTTTGAAAATGGAGTAATTCAGAAACGAGTCAACAGAGGAGAATATTGTAAAGTTAGGAGAGGCAGAAAAATGTACTCAAATATATATATATATATATATATATATATATATATATATATATATATATATATTGTGTTAGAGCTTTTAAACATTTTTCTTTATTTAATGATACGCAAAATAAAACTGATTTATATGTGAACTTACTTACGTAAACTGATCAAACGTTTTTAAACTACTCTTGTATGTAGATTACCAAACCTACAACACATTGTACACATATAGTAAAACATTTTATACTCCTTTATACAAATTTTTCCAATATTTTACACAAATTTTTCCACACATAAAATAATTTTGAAAAAATATAAATTCTCCCTACGTAATAGTTTGTAATTTCTCGAAGTGTAGAAAATTTTACAATATTTACTTCAACCTTAATTTACCAACCTTTTAAATTGTAAACCCGTGTATTGCTGTTGAAGATGACTATTAGGTGATTTTCAATCACAACTATAAGCGTCAAAAGCTTTATAAGTATTAACACTTACCAAGACCACCTCATCCTTCAATGCAGTTTATCCCTCCTAGAACCGATTTATATGGAATGATCTTTACTAATAATAAATTTCACAGGATATATTCACGTCCTCTAATATTAATTGCTTAGTTAAATTAATGTTTAATTATAATTATAATTAAAATAATTACAGCTACGTTTCGCTATTGTTTATATACGTGATCAGTAGTTTACCTGAAGCTTTTAAAATTTTTATTTGACGGGTAAAATAAAATACTAGTTAATGTAAAAACATGAGCTTTAGTATAGTTACAATATCGGAAAAATATACATGTAATACTAAATAGAAATGGCGGTGAAATTCATCAGCAAAGTATAAAGTATAATTAAAAGTACAATAACGATCATTATATTCATTATAAATTAATTATAAGTTATACCACTTATTATCCTTCGTAATAAATAGTAAAACAAGTCCAATAAAACATATATATATATATATATATATATATATATATGTGTGTGTGTGTGTGTGTGTGTGTGTGTGTGTGTGTGTGTGTGTAAAAATAAAACCTTGCAGTAAATTTATTGCTTTAGCAGAATAGGTATTAGAAATGTGTATTCGCTTTCCCTAACTAAATAATTGATTTTAATGGCTGTACCTCTAACTCTATTGCCTTTCAATCAATTAGTAACATTATTACTTTTCTGCAAATTAAAAATACTTAAATAAGTGAATACATAGGGCTTACTTGCTGACGCGTTTCGAAACAATCGTTCCTTTTACGAAGCAAAGCCTCTACTCTTTTGAGTAGAGTACAAAGGTTTTGATTCGTAAAAGGAACGATTGTTTCGAAACGCGTCAGCAAGTAAGCCCTATGTATTGACTTAGTTAAGTATCTTTTAATTATAGTTTATTCAGTGAATTCAAGATGATTACATCAAGCAAAATTATAATTACTAATTCTTTTCAAACGGAGATAATTCCAAGTTATCATCACCTTCCTCACTTTTTCATTTCCTGTCATATTCAAGTAATGAAACAAGCTGCCAGTATCAGTAGTATGTATAACAAAAATTATATTTTGTGTGTTGAGAGCATAGTCATCTTTATGGAGATTATGCCAATTTTTTTTAGATTAGGTTTAGGTTGGGTTAGATTCGGTTTCAACCTTTTTTAGTAGGTCTCAAATAACTTATAAAAATTATCATATGTTTTGTAAAAAAATCTTCTTAATGTCACATTAAGATACTCGTTGGCCTAACAGCTAAGCGTCGGTCCCGAGAGGGGGGGATTTTATTGGAGGTGTTTGTAGTTAATTCCAACTTTAGGCAAACCCGTCACAAGCTTAGTGTTATTTGAAAAAAAATATACCTCGTCAAAGCACATCATTTTTAACAAAGAAAGAAGACAAATTTGTCGAGAGTAAGTTGGTGCGAAAATAATTGAATTAAAAACTAGTTTAAAAGCAGATTTTAAACCACATAAGATATACATACTGTATACATTTTTATCACAACAAAAATTGTCATCAGAAAAAAATCGTTGTTATTTTCGGCAACCATGTTGCCTTCATTAGTTTATACAAGACCGCATTTCTTATATTTAATCTCACAAGCTAGCCTCTAGCTTATAATATAGTTTTTAACTCCTTTAAAAGTTTACAACTCATTAAAAGTTAAGCAGTGATAGTAGTAATGAAAATTATAAAAATTTTTACTGCTTTGTTTAACAAATGATAAATAATATCGATATTTATCGTGTTATTAATCGATGTTATTTATAATACTTCAACAATAATTGTTTTAATGGATTTTTTGCTTACTTAATTGATTGCTTTAATAATTGTTTACTTAATAATTATTATTTATAGTTTACGGTATCACACTTGTACCTAATATGCTATGTATAGCCTAGCATTCATGCTCTGATTCTTAAATAAATATTAGGCGAGATAACGTCAAATTGTTTAAGGGTTTTCGTTTTCATAAAAATCATTAATAATAATAATTGTTATACTACTAATACTATGTCTTTGTATATTATACTTGTATAATTAAATATTACCAAAGGCCATCTTACAATCAATAACTTATTCTCTCTTAGGCAGAAGAAGGTCATCATCAAAATGTATAACTATATAACTTCTAATTTGAGTTAAAAACATTTTAATTATAGTATATGATTTGTTTAGTTGTAATCGTCATTGGGAAGAGTAAGTTAGATTTACTCACAACTAAAATCAGATTATTGTACTGTCTTTTTTAAAAATGTTGATAGACAATCAAATTTCATTTTTATAGATGTTAAAATTCTCTTTAGTTAATTTATAATAGAAAATTAAGAAGACAATGTCAAACTTTCTTGAAAATGTGGTATTAATCCATTTGATAATCTTATGTATATAACTTGGAGGGGCTTTAAATTATAGTTACTGTGGGATTTCTTTCTTTATTAAATAAACCCAAATGCTAGTTACTTCACTCGACTTATTTTAATGGGTCCCCTAATTACTACAGTGATGAAGATACCTTCATGCAATAATATATAGCAGTGCGTTATTAACTCGTAACACTCATTCAGTTATTTCTTTAACCATTTCAATTTGAAGATTATATTCTCTAAAACTTTTATTTGAAAGTTTCGTTCAATTATCGAGCATTAATGCAAGAGTATTAGCACATATTATAGAATAATGTTTTATTTCCAGCAAGCTGGAATGGATTTTATAAAATGAAAGTTAAAAGATCCAGGAGTAGTGACGTAGCTGCAATTACCAGGTTTTTACGTCGCGGTCCACTGCTCGGCTGCCCAGGGTCTTTGTTACAACATCTCCCATTTTTATATCGTAGGTGTAAATAAACCACTGTGTTGATTTCTCTATCCAAACGGAGTACTGTATCTACACAGAACCACGTATAACACGTAGTACTGTATCCACACGGAGTACAGTACCCACAAAGAGTGTTTTGTTACATGGAGTACAGTAACTATACGGAGTATTGTATTACACGGATTACTGTATATACATGGAGTAGGTTATCTACACAGAGTGCTGTATAATACGGAGTACTGTATCTACATGGATTACTGTATCTACACAAAGTACAGTATTGAAACAGAGTGCTGAATAATACGGAGTACTGTGTCTACACGGAGTACAGTATTTAAATAGAATGCTGTAGCCTATAGCACGGGGTATTGTATCTACACTGAGTAAGGTAGCCTCAAGGAGTAATTTATTAAATGGAGTACAGTAATTATTACACTATTACATAGAGTACTGTATCTAAACGAAGTATGGTATCTAAACAGAGTGCTGTATAACACTGAGTACTGTATCTACACAGATTGCGGTTTCTGCACGGGATTGTTCTACCCAACAGTTTATTTTATTATTAAGTAATGACGTCATGTTTACCAACTCACTCCCATGTTTTTACTTGCTGAGAAATAAATAGTTACACTTCAAAACTCTGGATCTGTAGTACTTCCAAAATTAATCACCTTTACATTGATACTAATGTTGTCGGTAATATCTCGCTATATTACACAAGTTCGTATTCTTAAGCAAAACATGTTTACGTGTAATATATTTTCTGAAGCACTTAAAACAGCATTTTCAGTTAAATTTAAAATATATTTATTTATATCTGAAATATATCAGTTTATCTGAAATATATTACTAAATACTGTACTATCAAAACTCTAAACGTATTTCATATTTTATTATTAGTCGAAACTATAAAATCATTAAATAATCTTAACCTCGATGATGGACAATAATTTCAGTTATTCCAATGTTATTCTAAAATCCATATGTTATAGTTCAATACATTATGATATACTCTTCCATTTCACTTGATTTTTTCTAAGCAATTTGAAATATACCAATATTTTTTAATATGTTAACTTTTATTTTCATATTTGAACATTGTGATATAATTGTATCTGTATTCCTTTAACAATATTAACGTTTTTATACAATTGTCTGTTGTTTTCCAAGTGTATAGTTTTCCAAGTTGTTTGTTGTTGAGTTGTAGTGTAATGATGTGAAGAATGAGGACGATAATTAACTTGTTCCAGGCCACAACCATTAAATCCTGACAAGCGACCTCTTAAGTGCTTGCATCCTTCAAAGTATCTGGCTTCCTGGCACAATAATTTGCTCAGTGATGCCTTATAATTATTTTAAATATAAATATATAGTTTACTTGTATTTTGATCCCTTTAATTGAAGCAAAACTCAAACTCCAGAAATTGAATAACATCTGTGGGAAACTCTTTTGGAATACATTTACATATACTTTACATTGGAAACCGGGTGAGTTGGAATCTTGTTAGGATCTATCGTCTCAGCAAAATGTTTGATTGAATTAGGCTTGCATCAACATTATTTGCAGCTATTAGTTAAGAGATTTGCTACTTTGCGTTTCTCTCACTTGGTTAGGATATAAATAAATATTGACGTGTATTTGGTGACAAGCAAATAAATCGCATAAGCCTACTTACTTAAAGTATCTGTAAACGTTTCTCCCAAAATGCACTATTTTTCAATTCCTTCTGCTAGCTCACACTCTCCTGATAGGCTTATCGTATTATATATCTTATACGTATTATATATCTATATCTTGTAAAATGTTTCAATCGTTAATAAAATACTTTTTTATTCATCCAATCAAGTTCAAATACATTTTTTTAAACCTATAGGGGATAACAATTGATGTTAATATAGTTTTATCAAATATTTATTCAATAATTAAATTATAAGAATTAGGAGGGTCTAGGTCGGATTCGAATTCAGTATCCAACTCTAGCGCTTTGCCCTCTAACAAACTTTCCCATTGCTAGAAATGTTTTTTCAAAGATGTATATGAATTTGTTTGCCACCACCTGGTTGTTGTCAAAACCTCCATTGCACAACCTTAGATTGTTGACATGGTTTCCACTAGATAATGCTCTATGATAAAAAATGCTTGAAAAGAATAAAATAAACAAACAAACTAGATAAACGTATCAAACCTTGCTTCATGAACGGACAATGCGAAAGTAAAGCGAAAAGAAACTAGAACCCAATGCAAGCGACGAAAAACAAGAAAGCATATAAATAGTAAGAAATGAAACTAATAGAGCAACACCATACATAGAAATGAAAATTGCAAGGAAATTCGGTTTCTATTTTACCACTTAATATTGTTATTCTGACACACACACAAACACACACACACACACTCATATATATATATATATATATATATATATATATATATATATATATATATAAATTGTAATGAAAATATAAAAAGTAGCTAAATAATATTTTTCTTTGTTGACTTAAGTAGGAATTGACTATTTTTAAAAATTTATTTTACTTGTTTCAAAGGAAATTTACAGATACCTCTACCATATAGCCTAAAACAAACTATTTCTGGATACATTTTCTAATTATTTAATTGTAAAGAAATCATTTTAAATTGTTGTTTAAAGCACCTAAACAAGATGTACACAAAGAAAAACTCATTGTTGCTCCACAAAACGTGAAAGTTTTGTTCGTAGTAAATTAGAATTAAATAAGTGGATTTTGTCTCTGATACAGTTACTGCGCTCTGGCTAACAGCTGTTTTGCTAAATAGAAACCTATCTAACAGTTCACTGATTATTCTTCCTAATGAACTACGAGATTCTTTTGGGGTTATTTACCTTCTCTTGGTTGTATTAAGAACAAATTCCTGGTTATCAGCATGGGTGTAGATGATATTTCATAGAAAATAGTTTCCAGTTTTTCTGTTGTATATCTTGAGGCTGTTTTTCTGAGTTTTTACTAAAGCGGCAAAAGGAGTTAACAGCAGACCGTCTCCTTTTTATTAGTATTCGAAACAATACATATTTTAACGTTTATGTAAATTATGCTTTTGTCAAAATAAAAAAAGATACTTAACGGAAAAAACAAGCAAGACTGGTGCAGCTGTAAATCATCAGAACTAATTTCGTATTCAAGGCCAATTTGCCTCTGATGGTAGCTGAGCCCCAGAGTTACGTTTAAGCAGTCAAAGACCTTTGAACGGCGCAAACAAGTGGTTGCCCTTTAATTGCTTCAGCTTGCTTTAAAGATTTACCTATCACAAGCCTGTTCAGCCCGTCAGATATACAGGCTGTTTCAGGAGGAATCTGACATACTGCATAAGCTTATTCCTCTCTCCAAAGTAATGAAAAAAGTTAATATAAGCATGGATCCGGAAATGCTTTGTTGGCGAGTTATACAGGATCAAATTTTACCTAATATTCACCTCCCTCAGCGTGAAATTAACCCACACTGAAATTTTTAGGCGTTAAGTGAGTTTGATAATTAGATACGTTGTATGTAAAATAAGCTAACAAGTCGTATATAACCGTTCCTAGAACTCTATCTTCAATAGTTTAGGGGAAAATTGGAGTAAAGCAGAAAAGGGTAGGGTCGAAAACACTTTTTGCGTTTGGACTACAATTACACTGTTGAATTTCATACAAACAAACAAAATGTTGAATAAAATTTGTGGAAAATTTTATTTAAAAAAAATAATGTAAATAAAGTTAATAAAAACGGGATAGCTTTCTTTTAAATTCAATGTTGTTGATTATTTTCTTAGCAATGCGTAATTTTCCTAAATTCTAGTTTTTTTGTGTTCCTTTTTAAAATTGTTTCTCAATTTTTTAAAATTGAATTTAAAAGAAAACTATTCCGTTTTTATTAACTTATATTCCATTATTTTTTTTTAATAAATTTTTTTACAACATTTATTGAACATTTTTCTTTGTTTATAGGCAATTTACCGGAGTTATTGTAGTCCAATCTCAATAACATATGTTTTCGACCCTAACATTTTTAGCTTTACCTCCTAAACAACTAGAGATAGAATTCTGGGACAGGTTTTATACGATTTGTCTGCTCGTTTTACATAAAACTTATCCAATTAACAAACTCAATTAACGCCTTAAAATTTTCAGTGTGAGTTAATTTCACTGATGGAGCTGAATTTTAGGTGAAATCTTTGACCTCGTATTACTCGACAACGAAGCATTTCCGGACCAAGTTTATATAAACTTGTTTCATTATTTTGATGAAAGGAATTAACTTGTGCAGTATGGCAGATTCCTTCTGGAACACTATATAGTGTACAGGGACTGGGGCATTACTGTTTGAGGTAACAGGCCTTATGGTCGCTTTAATACTAGCTACATAGCACCTTAGCCAACTGTACAATTAATAATGGTTGAAAATGTGTAGAGATGACTTTTAAAAGTAAATTGAACTATTAATTGTAGTATCTTCTTACTTTCAGTAAAAGTTCACTTTCACGTGATAAATAACTAGATAAAATAAGGCGTTTCAAATACTTGTAACAAAATCTTGTGTGTGAGTGCGTGCTGCTCGCGGTGAAAATGAGGTTACAAAGTTAGCTCCATTTGGAGTCAATCCGGAACGCGTCAACAGAGGAACATATTGTAATGTTAGGAAAGGCAGAAAGAAGTACTTAAATACTCTTACTTTTCAACACAGTTTAAATAAACTATGACAAAAAATTAAAAATGATTTTTTTTAGACAAAGATATTATTTATTTTTTACTTTTAAAGCAAATTTATCTTTAGCAATTTACCACCACTGTTTGAAAAAATTCAGTAACAATAAACCCAAGATAAAGAAATTATCATTTACAGCTTTCCTTAAAATTACTAGATTCAAATTATTTAACCAAAATAATAAAAATTAAGTCTGTTTGCATTTTTCTACAAATCTGCGCGCGCGCGTGTGTGTGTATTCGTCTATACTTTATACACTTAAACAAGAATCTTACTTGGTATATTTGCCAGTCGGCTTTCGAGAACTTCACAATTTGCGAAAAGTCGACTTCCAAATATACCAAGTAAGATTCTTGTTTAAGTACATCAAATTGCAAGTGATAAGTGAATAAAGAAAACAGTGTTGCTATATTATACATATATATATATATATATATATATATATATATATATATATATATATATATGCAGCAACATTGCGTATGCTACTTTTTATATTATAAATTGTTAAGGTAAAGTATTATAATTAAATATTATCTGTTAGAAATAATTATAATTTGTATTTCAATAAATCTGACAGTGAATTTAATACAATGTTAGTTATTGATATATTTTTATTTCAATATTTCAAGTAAAGATTCTTTGTTTTATGTTTCACGAGTCTTACTTGTATTTAAAATTGGGTTCAAATTACTAAATTAACTTTTATAACCTATAAATATTTGAACAAATAGAACCTTAATAATTACATTTTTTATTCACGTTTTCCTTCTGTCGACCGGCTCCACACCTCCAATATTTTAATTACTTTGCTTATATTTTGATACGCTATAATAAATAAAACGCTAAATTAAACCTAAATTATGTAAACACGTGTATACATTTCAACATCCATTTTCAAACAATGTACTTAAAAAAAGAAATACGCATCAAAGCTGAAACTAATCAAGATAGTTACACGTGATGCCACAGCCACTAGTATAGCAGGGAAAGTTCTTTATACTCATTTCACTTTAGACAATCCACTCATTGCAACCAACACTACAACTCGATACAGAAAGGAGAGACAGCTGACAGCTGCCTTCGTGATCAGATTATATTTCGAATATTTTCTACCGTAATGTATGAGTGCTTACTTCATGAATGTGTGGCTTCTTTTCTCGATTCCGTGTTTAGTATTACCTGAAGAAATGCTGAGTTGTCGTCGGACATGTATAGCGAAGAAACCATTAGTTACCTGCTTAATAACTTTGTTTAGAAAAACAACCGTGATTAATCCTATATTTAACCTTTTCACCTCTATCTTGGCTCAATCTTAGTAGGCTAAATTTTGTTACGAATTCAATTATTTAGCCAAAATAATAAAAAATAAAAGAATTCTTTTTGCAATTATTTGCAAATGTATGTGTGTGTGTGTGTGTGTGTGTGTGTTATCATGAAAATGTAGTTTCTTCTACATTGTCATTAGGTTTAGCTGCAAATCAATTAACAGTGATAGTAAAGAACCTACCAATTGAATAAAGTGAACGGCGAGTGACAGTTTTGATCGTATTGTTCTGATTATAAATCCAGTTATTACAAGTTGACCCCAATAGGGACACTCACTGCACAGGAACAAATATGTGCGTTTGCTACGCTAACGTGTGCCATTCGTGTCAACGTATAACATTCAAATGTAGCTGAATTAATATTGAAGAAAATGTATAGTAAATATGCAAAACATAATAAAATATGCTTGTTAGTTATATATATATATATATATATATATATATATATATATATATATATATATATGAAAAAATAAGAGGAGATGCAAATACAAGAATTTATTGAATCATACAACTCAAAGCTTTTCTTTAGCAAACAGTACCAACATGAACGGGACTAACAAAGAATGCGATACATACAAGTGCTAACAGATCTAACAGTGTTGCCAAATGTATTAAAATATTGTAAAAAAGATATCTAACAATATTCTGTTTGTTAGATCTAATTATTACTTGTATGTATGACATCCTTTATTATTACTGATGATGTTGGTACTATTTCCCAACGAAAAGGTTTGAATTGTATGGTTTAATAAATTATTCTTGTATTTGCATCTCCTCTTATTTTGTCAATAATTCACAAGAATACATATTTCATTGTTATATATATATATATATATATATATATATATATATATATATATATAGAGAGAGAGAGAGAGAGAGAGAGTGTGTGTTTTACATCAGTTCTGGAACATAATTTTGCCCTTTAAAATATGGATAGAATAACCCTTTTTTATCATATAACTTGTTTTACGGGTAAATCGAAATAAAAGAAAGAGGTTCCTAATGAAATCAGAATTGTAGGAAATCAGAATCTCAGTAATGATTCGTTAACAAGTTAAGACTGGCAAAATTCTCATTATAGGTTTATGGCATCACATTACACGTGTCTAATTGGAAGGTTTATTGATACAAACAGTTTAATAAAAGAATTGTATATGTTCTTCAATTCACGTAGAACAATTTTAGTTCTCTCCAAAATTAATTGGAAAAATCGTTTCTGTAATCCTCTGCTTCAGCTTTGCTCAATTCTTGGTTCTGAGCCTTAAGTGTGTAGAGGAAACTGTAAAAAATCACTGTCTCGCACATGTCAATTATTATTCGATCAGAACTGACGAAGATTTAATTTAGCGCAACGCTGGTGAAGTTAGTTTCCCATTAAAACAGAATATTTCAGAATAACGAGCAGTCCAAAACATTTCTTGACAATTGTCTGAACGTTGTGAACATAGTCCGCTTTAGACTTGTATTTTATTTTACTATTTACCATCGACGATAAATACCGAACAGCACTTCTGTCAATCATACAATCAGAATACACATTCAGCATCTACGATAAAATAAAACTTGTTCCAACCAGATAAAAAAGTAATGACAGCTGCTAGGGTATAAAAATAAAATAACACTTTACATCGAATCAAAGCCTTCTGGACCAGTACGTTTAGCAAATCATTTAGCACTGGAACCGAACATGAATCAATCAGTTGCTTTTGTCATCACCATGAAATTGCAAAAGTTTAAGCTAGTAACTCAATTGTAGTGTTTACATTAACTCTTGTATCGTGAATCTGTCGGGTGGGAGGGGGTTCTTGCGGATATGGTATTTGCCTAACGACTAAATGCTTCGAGTTTGATCCCTGGTAGAATCCTAAGTAAATAATTTAAATATATCTTTTTATTCCCTCTGTTGGATTCAATCTACTAAAATTAAATACCTAGTGTTTCCTGGACGAATATTGGGAAATTGAAGCGTAGTCTACATTACATGAATAACAAATGGATTACACAGTTAGTTCTATTCTGTTTAGTTACACAGTTCTATTCTGTGTAGTTACACAGTTAGTTCTATTCTATGTAGTTACACAGTTCTATTATATGTAGTTACAAAGTTCTATTCTGTGTAGTTGCACAGTTAGTTCTATTCTATGTAGTTACACAGTTCTATTATGTGTAGTTACACAGTTCTATTCTGTGTAGTTACACAGTTAGTTCTATTCTATGTAGTTACACAGTTCTATTATGTGTAGTTACAAAGTTCTATTCTGTGTAGTTACACAGTTCTATTCTGTGTAGTTACACAGTTCTATTATGTGTAGTTACACAGTTCTATTCTGTTTAGTTACACAGTTCTATTCTGTGTAGTTACACAGTTAGTTCTATTCTATGTAGTTACACAGTTCTATTATGTGTAGTTACAAAGTTCTATTCTGTGTAGTTACACAGTTCTATTATGTGTAGTTACACAGTTCTATTCTGTGTAGTTACACAGTTCTATTATGTGTAGTTACAAAGTTCTATTCTGTATAGTAACACAGTTCTATTATGTGTAGTTATACAGTTCTATTCTGTGTAGTTACACAGTTAGTTCTATTCTGTGTAGTTACACAGTTCTATTCTGTGTAGTTACACAATTAGTTCTATTCTGTGTAGTTACACAGTTCTGTTTTGTGTTGGCCTATCTCAATCTCTCTTCCCCCCAAACGATCGAATGGTTTATTACGCACTTGTTATTGTCTGTGTTTTAGTAAATGTTAATACACTATCAACATTTAGTAAAGTAAGCTTTAGTACAGTAAGGTAAGGTTTGAACAGTGTAAGATTTTATTTACTTAAAATGTTCGCCTGAAAATGTTTACCTCCTTCTAATTAACCATAAAGGAATGGCATGTGTTTTCTTTAAATAACTGTTCAGTTAAATCATTATTCATTACTATATACTTTTAAATGCGTTATTTATTTCCATTATTTGTTTATAAAAATTATATTTGCCTACACATTCTTTAATGCTTCTTGTCTCACATGCTATTGAAATTGATAAACAATTGTTAGAAGATATGTAACTTTAAAAGTCTCCTAATCTTTGACAGTTTTATTTATTTCCATCAGTATAATACATTACTGAATGATTCTTGTACTCACATTTGCCTATAAAATGAATTTTCATAAAATTTGTTTTTAGTATAATGTGTACTCCTAATGTAAACTAATGAAACATTTAACCTGCAAGCATAGACTCAATAGTAGCTCTGGGAAAATATAAAGACATAAACAGCTATCTAGAAGCAAGACGAATGTTACAAGAAAACGGAACTAGTTGTACCAAGCTCCTACGTTTCTTTATTCCCCTCGACGGGAACTTTCCTTTACTCGCTCTCAACCTGTCGAGCCGGTTGTAAAGGATCTGTGTTTGAGGGTGACCCATAAATATAGCAACCGGTTAGCGAGCTGTGGAAGTGACAAAACTTGATTATAATTTGAAGGAGGACTGTTTATTTATAGTCAGATATAAATAAACATTTTGAGGATCGATTCAAAAACATTGATTTGGTTACAATCAAACGGTTTTATATGTGATGCTCGTGGACGTTTAGGATTAATATTGTTTTCTTTATTTGTTATCCTCTTGAACTTCTTCCTCTTGCTAGGGATTCTTGCCCCCAATGCTTCTGCCTTGAGAATAGTTAAGATAAAATACTGTTTACTCCGAACTTAAACCCACACGAGTTGATATCATGAACGTAAGATAATAGGAGTTACACTTTAAAACGGATATTTCTCTGAGTTATCTCTGACACTTGATAAGTCAGAATATCCAGTTCGATAGATGAGTTTTATTTTCAAAGTAGATCAATCTGTTACAAGTTCTGAGTTGAAAATAAGGCACATCTCTCTGAAACAGCTGTCTGCACAAATCATAGGTGTGATATTTTTTAAAAAATATTTTCTTTCTCATAAGTGCAGAGCATTAAATGTGTAAACATTTTAAATAAAATAAACGTGTGCGAAATGAGCACAAACAGTATTTTTCTTCAAATATCTACAAAGGAACATAATATCTATTTTATAGAGGTTTAGCTTCGTAAATGAAACAGTTGTTTCGAAATGTGTCAGCAAATACGCCCTAAAGCAGTGGTTCCCAAAATTTTTGGTACGACGATCCCCTCTTTTT
Source organism: Prosapia bicincta (assembly GCA_036971475.1). Lineage (NCBI taxonomy): Eukaryota > Metazoa > Arthropoda > Insecta > Hemiptera > Cercopidae > Prosapia > Prosapia bicincta. Next base: position 369,787,446 of record JBAIZL010000001.1, read on the forward strand.
GAAAGGAAAACATCTCACGATCCCCTCCACTGTACCCTTTAAATAAATTGTATAGGCATATGAAAAAGAAACAAATATCATATATATATATTGAAAACAATTTATTTACTTATACATACTTGCACAAGAAACAAGATATAACATTTTAAGTTTTAATTTGCAAGGTGAAGTTTAACTGATAAGAGGGAAATCTGTTATTGAGATGGATGAGATTGAAGTTTTTTCACTAGCTTCCCTATTTGAAGTTGTATTTTAGTAAGGGTACAGCGCAAGTCATTAGCAACATCAAGTTTATTCCTATATTTTGTTTTTATTGCAACAAGTGCTGAAAATATTTTTTTGCACAAGTAGGTGCTTGAACAAGGCAAGTATAACCGAAGAGTTGTCTGTGATACAATTTTAAGTGATTTATCCAAAGAAAATTTGTCCATTGTGCAAATTGAACGGACAAACATTCGTTTCGCTACACTTTTGTACTATTATTATTTTCAAATTGTCATGCTGATTTAATTTCAAGTTTTAACTTCATATACAAAATTTTACGTATATTTCTTTTATAAATCCATAGATTTCATTTAAATTTTCTGAACAACATGGTCAATAAAATTACCTATGTAAAAGAAATCTGCTGTTTAAATCAGATGAAATTTAGTTATAAAATTTAGTAAAATATTGATAAATTGTGTACTTAACTAAATGATAATTTATCTTACTACAGTATTTTCCAGCGCCCCCCAGTTTGGGAACCAATGCTCTAAAACTCTAGAATATTCAGTTAATTATGCAATAATTACTTATATTTTAATCAGTGAATTCAAGATGATTACAACAACCAACTTTAATATCTATTCTTAAATTCGTCCATTTTACATCGACCTAACTGTAGTGAGGAAACGTAGCGAAGATAATAAACTCCATCCCAATTAAAGTGTTGCCTTGTATTTCTTTACATCCACGTAATTTTCGCAACTTGGCAATAAACTTTATCGAATCACGTTTATCATTGTTGGCCGCTAAATACGTACGTCCATCTCTCACACGTATTGTGTAACTCTAATTCGCTTCATATTTCGCCATTGAAAACCTTATTCATAACCAAGCGCGCAATCTTCACAGGTAATCGAATTAAATCTAGTCTTTTGTTCCTAGACACATTTCAGAAATACAATATCAAATCAATTGTGTTGAATCTGTTGTTCGTAGTTGAATTGAATCGACTTGTAGGTACTAGGCTCCGAGTGTGCGAGTTCCTGAGGCTATCGGATGTGATGTCGCTTTCATCAGTAGATTCGATTCCAGTCGTGAAATATCTGACCAATTAGTATACTTGAAGTGGGACGCGAGCTACTTCGTAGCCGCTCTCCACACTCGGCGCTGCTCAATTAACTTGACCTGAGGCTCTGCTATCGCCTTCACATATGTAGATTTATGCAATGCGGAGCTTTAGGGGAGTAAAAGTGAGGTTTCCCCTTCTATAATACTTTACTTTCTTAGACTAACTGGAAAGAATGTTTGCCTAACGTAGGAGCTAAGCTCATACAGAACTAAATTACAGGTATGTCTAAAACACATTTTTCTAAAACAATTAATTTAACTAAAAATAAAAACAAAAAAAATTATGTTAATAAAATTCTTTTTTAAAATATATTCAGTTTAAAAAAAGTGGTCTGTACAAAAATTTGACTTCAGAAAACATTTATAAAATGTTGAATAAGTTCTGAAGTTGAATAGATGTATTTTTCCCCTAGTGCGTTGTTTCACCTTTTTTAGTTCGCTTTTTAGATAATATCTACCAATTATTTATTTTGTTTCTAGTTTATGGATGTTACCTGAAATGTGACAAGACAATGCTAGGAACAACTATGTGACATTGTGACAACGCTAGGAAATAATGTATTCAACGCAGAAGAACAAGAGGGGTTTTAATTGGTTCAAATCCGCTCTCCTGAAGAGCCATAAAATTACGTTCCAATCTTTTTCTACTGAAAATTATTTTAAACTAAACAGTTAAATAATAAACTTTATATAAATTTCTATCTCCATAATTAAATTTGAATATGATTATTTCAAGCTAGTTTTCCTAGAGGACAAGTTGAAAATGAACTGAGGACCGACAATATATAAGTCTATGTGATTACTTTGTCCGTAATCATTGTCCTTAATCCTACACCCATCATTGTCCTTCATCCTACACCAATCATTGTCCTTAATCCTACACCCATCATTGTCCTTAATCCTACACCCATCATTGTCCTTAATCCTACACCCATCATTGTCCTTAATCCTACACCCATCATTGTTCTTAATCCTACACCCATCATTGTCCTTAATCCTACACCCATCATTGTCCTTAATCCTACACCCATCATTGTCCTTAATCCTACACCCATCATTGTCCTTAATTCTATATGCCCAATGCCACATAGAGAAATAAAACACCAAAATCTTTTAATAAGAACACGGTTGATGCGTGAGTCAAAAATGCGTTCTTTGACTTACGCATCAACCGTGTTTTTATTTAACAAAATTTTATGAGTGTACACCTCATTATGAAAATCTTTTAAATTTACTATATTGGCTTGTATCCTGGAAAAAAACTTAACAGAGAACGAAATTTTCAACAAACTGTCAAGTGAATCATAGACTAAAAATTTTATTTGGAGTGAAACTAAAAATTTTAATTTTCCTTTAACGATCTCGTTATTTCCTATAAAATCTTTAATCTGATTTTCTAAACACCTAAATTCAATGTTCACTGAGCACTCTTTAAATTTATGATTTAAATTAGATACACATTAATTTACTCATCATATAAATTGTTGCTTAAACCTAAGACATAAAATACGATTTAATTTTCAAAACTTTCTTTGGTGTATAATTTAGTTCCCAGTCACAGTAGAATGACCAAATTTCCCTAACTACCAAACTCAAGTAAGAATTGTAACTAGGCTACTTTTTAAACACATTTGTCATACATAGTTTAGAAAATACTATACTCATACTTGACGTCGGAAACACGATCTGGCTCAGTAAAGAAAGAGATCATACTGGAAAAACAATAATGAAAATACTTGAAAGAATTGCTGAGTAAACAAGGACAGAGCAAGAAGTACAGTCATACGATGGAGATAAGAAGTGGAAAACGTAAATGAATGGGGTGACTAAAAGAACACTGGAATGGAACGACCATACAACCAAAAAGACTGAAGATCGTAAGAAAAGTCGTAAGATTCCTTGACAGTGTCGAAGAAGAATATCGTTGGGATGACCAGGAAAACGATGGGACAACAACTTACTGAGTAGCATTGGAAAACAGACAAACTAGTGACTATATTAAAGGAGAAGAACTTATAAAATAACAATTTGTAAGAGCATTTTTAAAATCATTGTTCTGGAATTTTCATACCGAGTTTTAAAACAATAATTATAAACACACTTACCTTGATATTCATCGGATATAGTACCTACTCTTATTTTAATAAACTCTAGTTAAATATTGTACAGTTCTAGTCTGCCAACATGAATAGACTACCTTCGCAAAAGTAAGAGTTTAAGATTAAGTCAAAAGAGTCGGATTTTCAAATTATTTATTTATTTATTACATTTATTTTTGTGTGAGATAGTTAAAAGAGTATCAGCCAGTAAGGATTTATATGTTTTTTTGCCTATTGGGGTACGAATAATTCATTTGCTAGGACCAACCTTGGGCTTCTGATACAAACCAATAATAATTGCTTGATTTAACACTCTACATTTGTAAAATCCTCAACAATTTTTAAAGACTGTATAATTTTTAAAATATAAAGATTGATACAAAATGTATGTTAATAAAAAGTAAATAAGAATGTAAAATAAGGTGTATATTCAGTAAGGTTCAGTACTTTCTGAAAGAAAGAAATTTAAAAGTTGATGTTTTTTGTTTCAGGTAAGACCAAAGCCTTGATTAACTGCGTCACACTACGTTGTAAGTAATTACTAGGCCTATGTAAGGCCTATTGCTAACCCAACGACTGACTGGTCTCGCTTAGACATACCATTCTTCTAATACTTTCTACACTAACAACATATAGTTTAACTACAATTGCAATAGAAAAAAAGTCACAGGAAAATTGTAAAGAGTTGGTGTCTGCGTGGAAACATCTTTGTTTAGCAAGATCATGTTATTATATTGCGATCTTCTCACAGTGTAATCCAATAAAGAGTTCGAACGCTTGATTGAGGTCATTGACCAAATAATAGCTATTTTAATAGAACTACTTTACAGAAAGCCTGTCTGTTAAATTTAGATTTATTACTCGCCCGAAACGTTCTCTCTCTCTCTCTCTCTCTCTCTTTATCTCTCTCTCTTTCTCTCTCACTCTCTCTGTCATTCTGTATCTAGCTCTACTTATTTGTTTCTTTCTCTATGTGATGGGTAAGACGTAAAAGTGTTCTGGACTAAATCTCTCTCTCTCTTTATATATATATATATATATATATATATATATTTATTTATTTATTTATTTATATATACTGTATAGAGAGAGAAAGAGAATAATTATAGGTACTGAAGAACATTTGTCGCAATTTTGAAGTCATTGTTTGTTGTTTTTTCTAGTATATCATATTCAATATCTCTTCAATTTGAGGCTAATCTAATTCTATTCCGAGAGCTATACAGTTATTTCATTCCCCTTTCTTTCACTTTTCTGTCTGTTTGGGACTCATTTACAAGTGTTTATTGGTAACCTATCAGCTTATATTCTTCTCCAATGGCCTTACGCAAGGAAAATTCCTTACTCTCTCTCTATAGCTTGCATGTAATGCATCTACATTCATTGTTTCTATTATTCCATCTATTCTTCTGTGATCTTGGAATGTCTGTCTGTTTCACGTAAAACTCTTTCCTTTTGTATTTATTCGTTTCTTCGTGTTCTTGTTTACTTCGGAGTCTTGTTATGTACAGATTTCGGAGCTTTAAGTTGTCGTACAATGTTTGTAATAAGTCTGTTTTTGTTCTTCTTTTCGTATTTATTCTTAAGTAAAGAATTTAACACTCACTTGTGATGACACTTACTTTACCCATTTTCTGAACACAATTCTTTTTCTGTCTTTTCCGTCTTTAGCTATTGCTTCCTAGACAATGCTTTAAAAAAAATAATTTTCCTAAGAAAAAAATATCTAGAATTCTTTAGCAATTTTGTCTCATCACTACCAATTTTTGAATCTTGCACTGGGCTTCCTGCTGTTGTTTTATATTCTGCCTTGCCCATAACCATTTATTTGATTCGCCTACTAATTTTCTAATAAAATATTACATTATATTTATAACCTGCCTCAATACATTCAGCCGGAAATATTATATGTGGTACTCTGTATTATACCTTTTTAAATTAAACATTGTAATAATATTATAGAATACTAAGATCATGGTAGGCTAGGATCCATGTTTCTATTTATGTTTACGTTATTTATATAGATGGTATTACGTCTTAGGTTTGACATATTACTTATGTTAGGTATTCATAAAATAGAAAGGTACAAAGTGGCAGATTATTCTTAGTTTGAAAATCCATAGATTGGCACTTGTAGGTAATCTGTGGGTAACCACCATAGCATCTTCTTAGTTATATCTATGCACCATATCTATAACAGAACCGATAATTATATAAGATTGATAAACGTGAGTATATACACAAAACTCTGTGTAATAGTTACACGCATTTTCTACATTGTGGTCGGAATACAAGACTTGCAAACATGAGAAAGACTAAACTACCGCCTTCCCACTGCGAACTCCTACCGGCGCCATTGTCTCGCACATTGTTTACAATTCTAAGCAGAAATTAACAGTGTTGCCAAATGTCCATTGTTTTGTTTAATTTGTTAACGGAATAAGGTGTAACTTCCCAAACATTTGCAACACCTTTGTGACCCGATTCACACTACAGACGCGTCCTTGGCCCACCTCTTATACCAATACACAAAGAGAATCATTCTTGTTTTTAAACTTGTAAATGTTCAATAGCTTTGAGGCCAATGACTGGGTATGAAGGCAACTTACAAGTACACATTACAGAAATTCTTTTTTTTACCACCATGTGTTATAAAAGTGTTTCTAAAGAGAAAACTGCTCCAAACTAGCTTTAAGTAGACTGTCTCACTCATCCTTTGCCGCAGAAGCGAAAGTGGCCTAGGCCGGCCTGCTGACAATGGGAACAATACACCGTCCAGAGTCAACAAGGCACTGGCTATTTTATGCAACTATGTATGTGTTTAAAATACCATTAACACATGTCCTGTACATTTTAATTACACAGTGGCACATCCATAATTCCTTTAATGAAAGGCATTAACGATTCGGAGCGACTGGAAGCTTATTCACATCCAAAAGGCAAAATTTACATAATTAAATGGAATTTACGCCATTTTAGAAAGCAAAAAGGTAATACAATTTGTTCTTAATTTAAATACATGTTAAATCTAAATAACACCCAATATATATTAAACTTTAGTATAAGTTCAGTGAGTGATTCATAAATTTAGGAGTTATGATTAAATGCAAGAATGTCTTAAAACCAATTTTAAAATTGTCACTTCACGAAGAAATATTTAGTCTACGACACTTCTTTGGGAGTATTTTATAAACTTAATCTTTTATATCGCGATTTTCTCTTGGATATAAGTCATATAATATACATTTACGCGCACTTCGTAAGGTTTATTTTACATTTACACGCACTTCGTAACGTTTATTCAACATTTGCGCCCACTTTATAAGGTTTATTTAACATTTACGCTCACTTGGTAAGATTTATTTAACATTTATGCACAAGTCATAAGGTTTATTTAACATTTATGCGCAAGTCGTAACATTTATTTAACATTTGCGCTCACTTTACAAGGTTTATTTAACATTTACGCGCACTTCGTAAGTTTTATTCAACTTTTATGGTCGTCGTAACTTTTATTTAACATTTATGTCCGTCGTAAGTTTTATTTAACATTTACACGAATTCGTAAGGTCTATTTAACATTTACGCGCAATTCGTAATTTTATTTAACATTTATGTCAGTCGTAAGTTTTATTTAACATTTACACGAATTCGTAAGGTCTATTTAACATTTACGCGCAAGTAGTTAGGTTTATTTACCAAGCCTCCATTGCAAAAAGTTTCAAAAAAGTTGAATTATTTCATAACAGCCACATTTTACTCGTACTTGCTGTTAATAAATATTTATTTACTAATATTATACGAAAACTTATATTAATATAGAATGTATTGAAATTATAACTTAAAAGTTATACTAGATTTTCCTTCCTAGAGGATGAAGTTTTTATAGAAATAGTTATAAAACTGGTGAATTTATTATATATTTTTAGTCAATAGAAATTACAAGAGAGGGTAATTTATTTAGCTGCGTCCCTACTAAATGCACATCCTCTTCCAGTAAATGTCACCAACATTTACTGTAGACGTACTGAGTGTAGAATATGTACTATGTGTTTACAGTACAATGGTATGTAAGTACTTACCAAAAGAATTAAATTTATCTAAGGGCTTATGGATCTTTTTAATTAAAGTTTTTTCGAAAAATATTCTATTACATTATTTAAGTATTTTGAATCAAACTGAAGCACAATTTATAACAAATAACGACATAATTTTGTGTTGGCCTTGGGCAGATTTCGGTTGCCAATTAACTATCTACAGAGTTTGGTTTTTGTAACAAAAATGTTCATAAGTGTTAAAGTAAATAAAGATTATTGTGGTTAAAGCGTTATTCGTTTGTATTAAACAAATTTCTGACAAATAAAACTGTCTGTGTAACAGGAAACCTGTCAAAAATATATAAATAAATGTGAATGAAAAGAAAAGGAAAGGCTATAGGACGCACGAAGACGCCCAAAAGCGTTGCGAATAGACTTAAAGTAAAATAAAAGAATAAATAAAAAGTAAAACTGGTGGGATGAATGAAAAAGGAAAGGATGTTATATGAAGCAAAACATTCTGCCTAGACAAAGCCAACATCTTATATAACCATAGCCTTCACGCACGACTCTGAGTTAGATTAATGCACTAGCGCGCGCGCCATTAGGGCTTTGTGAGAGACAGAAGCAGTGATTCATTATATTCACATCAAAATCAGTCTTTGATAAGAGCTCAAGCCTTTGTATAGCACTTAAACTAGCAAATGTAATCATCATTTTCATTATTTTTAGAATAACTCGTTCTTTTAAAACATATCGACTAAAACACAATATCAAAAGCACAGTGGTACAAAATTGAAAATATTGGAAAGAACCCCAATACCACACAAATAATCAAAAATAACAAATAAAACAAGTTACTTAAGATTAAACCCTTATGTGCATTTCGATGACCATGTTATCCTCATCAGAGGGTCTTACTACAAAATTACAATCTAGCAAACAAGAAGTTACAAACTAGAATGATGTTACAAACAAATGATAAACATCACTCTAGTTTGTAACTTCATGTTTGCTAGATTGTAATTTTGTAATATGAACCTCTGATGATGATGACATGGTCATCGAAATGTACATAAGGGTTTAATCTTAAATAACTTGTTTTATTTGTGTGGTTTTGGGGTTCTTTCCAATATTTTCATTGTAATTGACTGAGTACTATAAACTTTATATATGCAGTAAAAAAAATTAACATGAACACAAATAATATACTATTTAATTCAAACGTGTTTAATTTTCGTTTTTTCATAGTCAGTAAAAGATTTATATATTCAGTGAACTATAGCAATATATTTCATAGTAAAAAGTAATTATATTTTTTACATTGACACATTTCAAATATTTATTTACTGACAATCTAAAAGTTATTAAGATCTATATGGTTCTTAAAAATTAATAATAGATGCTGAGGAATTCATTATTTAACACCGTTTATTTAATCGAGGTTTATAAAAATTTAGTAGTTTTAATTAGTTATAGACAAACATAAAGGTAAGCTTGAAACATTTCAGTAATAAAAATCTGTCGTGACGGAAATGCATAAAAACTATTTAAGTATAAAATAACATTTTCTGATCCAAGTCACTTTCAAACGTTTAATCTTTCCATGCAAAAAGAGAAAGATGTAATTAATTCACTCAAGAAACGGTTTTAGACCTTGTTTGTTGAGTGTTGTCGGGTCGTGTGGTTTCTGGTTACTGAAATTGCATAGAAATGCTGCTCGAACTAGCATTGTTGCACGATTCTAGGGGGTACGAACGGGCTCCTCGTTGTTAACTAATTTCATTAAGCAAAACTAAATGTTTCCCATGGTTTTATTGAAAAACATGTATTTAACTATTAAATTTGGACTCAAATAATTGGTAACTTTAGTATTGCGCTATAAATTAATGGATAGTTTGAAACCTCCGCTCTCTTGGTCGCTTTGCAAACTATTACTATTATTATCATAGTCCTCATCATCATAATATTCATCATCATCGTCATTATCGTCATCATCACCATCATCGTCGTCGTCGTCGTCATTATTATTGTTGTTATTACTATTATTATTGTTGTTGTCGTTGTTATTGTTACTGTTATTAACAACTCCCAAAAGATACAAACTCTTAGGTAAAACACAATTTGGCTCCAAGTTTCTAAAATTAAACTAATGATAAAAAAGTGACATGGAAAAAATTTAATATTTCGAAATTATTTTAACGTTTTGTTTAAATTCTGAAATAAAGCCACCAGCCTTTAAATCTGCATTATATTAAGTAATATCATATAATCAAATGTTCTAACCAAAGCAATAACAGCTCGTGGTCTGGTGGGTATGGGGTTTTCTGTGTGTTTCTTAAGCCCCCAGGTTTGACTCAGCGTGTAAAAATGGCTATGGTTAAACCTTAGAATGAAGTGTAATCCTGGTCATATTGTGTTTGTTTAATATCATTTGGCCCAAATAATATTTTCTCTTCCAAGCCATCTGAGTGAAATAAAAGGATATCTTAATAATAGCAAATATTTTGCTTCACAAATTATTTACAAAATCAACTACATGAACGTATTATACCAAATGCTACGTTTTATGAAAACAGTAAAAATATAATTGTTTTAGATTAAAGGCTAATTTCTAGAACTAATATTCTTTGATGATTAATAACAAAATCCCTTTTAAAACGTTTATATTCTTTTGGTTATTTCCATTTATCTGTTTTTCTCTGTACTCATTGTCATTTATATACTGTGTTTATTTCTTGAATGTGTTTAGATAAGATTTAAGTTTTATTTTTTGTCAACTTACTTAGACCAACTTTTTTTGTAATGTCGTGTATTTTTTCATTCGCTTTGTTTATAGATATGAGAAGGGATCAATGAAAATTATTATCAATTTATCTGGAACGGAAAATGTTGAAAAATATCTCAATATTCCCATACATTTTTGTAAAAAGAGTTTTTAAAAGTAAAACCTTCAAGTATAACGCAGAATAGAATGAAAGGTATTCCTTCTGACATTGTGCTAGAGATGAACAGGGCAAGTAAACCCGACCACTGTATTCCCAGCATTAAGTGAAGTATTTATGAAAGTGTGAAACCTGAAACTGTAAGAATACGTGCCTTCACGCCCCGCTGCTCTGAACAGCGCCTCTACTGCGAAAGTTGAATCTGATGGACTTTATCGTCATCAATTGTCAATAAAACGCAGCCAGAGAGAAAAGCCTGAGCAAAGTCCCCGGCACAGACGTCGACCTACTCACGCGTTGCATAATGAACTGGTCTTGGCTTCGACTCCAGTCGTTAGATAATTTTATGATTTATATTTGGAGGAATAATTAACAAGAGAGTAGGATAATGAGCAGCGCGTGTGTTTCAAACCCAACCTTTAATTAATTATTTTTTAAATATAGCTAACATTTTATTTAGGATATCAAAATTAGATTAAGTTTCTATTATTAAAATATAATGCGTATTTATTGCAGATTATGTACAACGTATATTTAAAATTAAAGCCTACAAATATATTATTGGTACATGTTTTTAAACCGTATACTTAGATAGCCATTGAAACAAAGACAATAAAAATGGTGAGTGTAACACACGTTCGTAATATTTACTTAGGAAAACTATTTCTAAGATTGTTTACAACAATAATGCAAATATATTGTTGTAATTTTTTAAAATTAATGAGTAATTATCAATAAAAATTAAAATGTTAATAAAGTAAAAATGTAACATCCATGAGAAGTATTTATTTTTGCAAGTTATTTCTAGAATTCTATGACCATTAATTGATACCAATATAATAGACCTTTGAGATATGCAATAGAGTCTTCGTATTTCTTTGAAAATACCAGCTGGTGAAAGATAAAGCAATTGGTACCATCAAGTGTGGTTTGTCTCTGATAACAAGTGGATATTTAACTTTATACATACTTACGTATAGAAAATTACGTACGACTTAAGCAACACTTGTTCAATTCCTTCTATTAGTTCACACTCTCCTTATATATATATATATATATCCTGTTCAAAATTTTAATAATTAATCAAATACTTTTTTATTCACCCACTCAAGTTCAAATACATTTTCTTGAACTTTTTCAAATATTAATTCATTAATTAAATTTAATAATAAATTAATTTTAGTTTTATGAAAGAAAATTTTTTACAAAAGGAGATAGGTGGCAATATAGTTATGTCGTCCCATTTGGCTTGAAATAAGTGATAACATATGATTTCATGAAACAGCTGATTTTATGTTACAGGTTATGTTGTAGAACAGCTATTTTACTTTATTTATAATTGTAATTATTTAATAAAAACAACTAAAATAAATAGTATCTGTTTGACTTGAGTAGGAGTTGACTTTAAAAAATATTTTGTTTATTACTTGTTTTAATTGTACCTTAATATGACATAATAATAAAAATATTCAACAAACTCTGTTAAGATGACAGAAAATGTGACATTTTATAGGTTTTTCAGACAATGTACTCCCTACCATTTTAAAAACAAATCCAATATAGTTTTGCCGATGTCTACATATACGTTAAATCTGTCGAAACAGCTGTGCTTCGTTCTGACCTATCCGTGATTTAAGCCGCTTGAAATCTCTTCTACCATTTGCTCTGACATTAAAATAAATCTATCATTACGGCTGGTTTTGAAACAACGGCTCTTCTACCGTATACTTTACCGCCGATCGATCCAATTCCCCGGTCACGATAAGTCATAGTCAAATCGACCGGTCTATTTATTTGCACGTTTCTTACATCAACGATGAATCTTCGGATCTTAACATTTCTTGACACACGGGGTAATTACAGTCCATTGTGCTTACGAAACGGGTTTTGAGCCGCAGAAAGTTTAAAATGTCAGCTTCGTGTTTTGTTCGCGGTACTGTAATTCATTCATAACAACAACGCGTCATCACACTGGGTCGAGACCTCGACGGTGATGCAACCAACAAATGACGGTCTTCCAGATTTAACCGTTTCTATTCGACCTAACGTATAGAACCGTTATGGCTGACACGTTTTATATTTCTATAAAAAGGTTTACTACTTAAGCTTTTATTACTTGTTCCTATTTCTACTTCCTTGATTATTTTAGAGTAATTAAAATGACGGTATTGTATTAAATAATTTAAGGGCTACTTTTGTTTAAAATATGTATTGTAACAATAACTTAGTAGTACGCCAATACTAAGGACAAAATTCAAATTACATTTTGCAGACCTTTACAAACAATTGCAACAATTATAAATATCTCACAAGATCTAAGCTAAGATGGATGGCTGAAGAATATCTAACAAAAGAATTTAAAAAATTTAGCCATGGATAAGGAATCAGTTAACATCATAAATTACAAGTGATAAATTAGCAGATTCCACGCGGGTGGAGATGACTCAGCAAGAAGTGGACAATCTCGTACTTACTCTCTATCGAGATCATAAAGAGGTCTTGTCCGTACATTTCCTTGTCTGAAGGTTAAAGAAGGGTGGATAAAACTAAGATGTACTAAGGTAGTGACAATGATTCCCTGATACTCGGAGGGGGAGGAGGGAAATACTCTTTAACTGGGAGGAGATACTTTAGACTTACTCTCAAATGGGAAAGTAGTGTCCGGAGAAAGAACACCAGAGATTCACAATATCGTAAGAAAACATTTTTACGGGATGATGAACAAAATAATATTACTAGTTCAATTTCAACTTTCTTTCCTAATTATTGGATAAATATTTTAAATATTGTAGTTGAATAAATACGATTAAATACGAAAAAATGTAATTTATAAAACAAAACAAATTTCATAGATTGTTTGTGGTTTTGGCGAAAAGCAGCTTGTTCAATAAAGTCTACATTGTTTGTTTCCGCGAGAAATAAACCCGCGTTTTCTAATCATCTTTACATTACAAAATAGAGTATTTAAGACTCTGTATTTGTTTTTTAAATTTTAATTAGTTTTGCCAAAAACAACATATTGTAGTACGAGCATTTATAAAATTGTGTATAATAGTGACACTAGAAGCTACCGGTTGTAAAAGGAGTTTACGCTAAACTATTCATTTACAATAAAGCGTTTATACGTTATATTTTTACAAAAAATTACAAAAAAAAACATCAAAACTAGTCTCAGTGATGACGTCAAAAATTAATACTGTTTCAGTCACCATGGCATAAAATAATTTTAACAGAGAATTGCCACCTTGGACTACTGACCCGAACCTCTCTGTAACCTGCAAAGTCATGGCCTTTCAAATCTAATCACTTGTCTACGCTATACAATGTCAATGTAACAGTGTTCCTCATTGACACATTAGAACCCACTGAGCAGTTACCTAATGGAGAATAACAAGGGAAATTATGAAGCAAAGCCATTTATAATTATCTTTTCTAAACAGACTCTCCTTCTCCAAGCGTAAGAACGTTATAATTAATTGGGCCCATTTATTATGTTGAATTAATCATTACATTTTTTAAATTGTGTAGGCTACACTATTATATAAAACTAATGGTTCGTAGCAGCAATTTTATTACAATAAAATGAAATGCATTACTCACAACTGTAAAATACTTTCAACAGTTTAAATATTATATAAATAATGTGTTAAATACCAATAGATTTTATGCTCGAATCACAATAATATTTCTAGTTAATCAATGTTTTTTGTTTAACTATTTTCATCATTGTTTATTATTTCCTAACCACCTCAACCATTATTTCTACTACCACCATTTCCAAATAATTGTACACAAACTTGCATCTGCCTCTTTTAGATACATTTCAACATTTCAATTAAACACAATAAAAATAAAATAAAAAAGCAATCGAATTCACATCAACTGATGTTATTACCATCTTGTATATTTATTAATCAATTCACATCAACTGATGTTATTACCCTCTTGTATATTTATTAATCACCATCCGGCATATAGGGCTTACTTATTAATAAACCCACTGTAATAATATTTCCATTTAAAAATCATTGGGTGTATCAAAGACAGTTGGGCGAAACCTAGGTAATTTTTGACACGTCTGTTAATTTTCCCGGCGTCTTTAGCCTTAAAACTTTAAAATTAATCTAATTATGTTATCTTATCTTGTTCCTTGCTCGAAAACTTTCATGGGGACCGATTCACTTCCGGAATTAATTATATAGATTATTATGGCTCATATAATGCAATTTAGTTAATATTTTTAAATCGTTTGAATATTAAAATTACCTGAAGCAGGTTTTATAGGTACGTTCTGTACAGCTTTCAAATATAAGCGATCTTACATAATAATAGTTGCTTAAACTTGTCACCGGAAGTCACATGTCTTGGACTTGACCGATTAGTGACACTTGGATTATTAACATCACTACATGTATTAGAATAACACCTAATATGTTTGCTACAGTAACGAATGACTAAAATTTTCTACCTTAACGAATCATTATCTGTAACTTTACAACGTCTAGTAGAAAGGTGCGTGGCTTGGGATACATTTCAATGATTTCGCAACAACTCCGGTCACATTATTCCGGTCGAGGCCAGGATCTGGTTGCTGTAAACAAGATTAAATCTGTAAGGCGGAGGCCGGCATTGTTGTTTTAAGACATTATACTACATTATTTGATCGTTATCTAATGACATTTCGGAGATGAACAATAACTTGGTTTTTTGCTTAAGTGCTTCGCTCACGGTTTTCTTTCTTAATGACTTTTTTCGCTATTTTTATTTTTTTTCTGTTTTATTTTCCAGTGTTTATAAAGTGAAGCAGTTTGAGCCAGAGTGTCCCGTCCCAACAATATTCTAATGCTAGATAATAAGTGCTAAATATTTGCAAAACGTATTATATTAGTGGATATCCTTACTATGGGTGAAGGAGAAAGGGTTGATTGCCTGTGTGCCAAGCTGATAAGCTTTTTCCATGGTAAATCAGGAGGTAATGAAATGAAACAGAGCTGTAAGTGTAGCGTTAAGATAGGGGTGAAAAAACCTGGCAAGAAAGAAACCCTGCCAGGAAAAACACCGCTACAGATCATGCAGGAACCCTGGGGGATAGAATATCCCTATCATAAGAGGTAAGAAGGGGTATTGCCTCACAAATACCTTGTTAGTGAGTCTATGGCAGGAATGACATGCACCTCTTCTTCTGCTGCCTACTCGAAACTGAAAAATAGACTGTCTATGGTGCAATAGGTTTCAGTGCTGCTATTTATCAAAAGATAGCATAACTGCAATTTGACCACTTTGGCAGTAAAAAGTACATGTTGCCACGCCTATTTCTGCTCTTAACTCAATTTCTTGTAACAATGAGGGTTGGCTCTAATCGCCCTCGTTATTATCGCACTGTTATAAATAACCATCTTATGTCAATTCCTTGAACTCATGGTACCTTATCATAGGCCTAGGTTATCAATCAGCCTAGTCCTTCTTACCCCCTTGTTTCATTTTAGCATTTTTTATTACTCTCTGAAGAGTTCTGGGGTAAAGTATAGTTACTGTATTTTAATCTCCCAAGTTCTCAAAATTATTCCTCTTTTGAATCTTTTAACATTTTATAATCGTTTCATTTGTCTTTCTTAAAATCTTATTTTTTCGACAAGAATTTTGTTGTCCTGTTTCGACCCCTAGGCCGACTCATCCTGGGGAAATGGGTACATAAGGTCAAACTTGAGTTAATAATGGCTGGTAATGTGGGACTGGCTGCATTCACTCCCTTTAATATCCTATCGTTCAAGTAAGCCAGTCTACCCTGTCTTTTCTAGACTATGTGGATTAAAGTTGCTTTTGTAATCATCTTGAATTCACTGATTAATCTGTAAGTGGTTATTGTTTAACTAAGTGAACACCTATGAACTTACTTGCTAACGTGTTTTTAAACAATCGTTTCATTTACGAAGGGTTAGTTTCGTTTGAGTAGAGCGTCAGCTTAGTAAATGAAATGATTGTTTCGAAACTTAGCAAATAAACTTTGTCCAATCTGTTCACACTGAAGTGCTCTACAGTTACTTGTTGATAAAACATTTTAAATAAAATCAATTTTTTCAAACACTGTCTAATATTTGAAATTTTTCTTTTGTAATTTTAAAGCGATCTACCTGTGTCACTATTATCGATTCTAAGGAAAAGAAAGGATTGTAAATTAAGGTTTCAGGTAGAAACAAAAAAAACCAGAGGTAGGTTATAAAGGGCATCAAGGCATATGGTAGCTAAAACAGACATACAATCTAACAGATTTATTAGAAGGTATTTCGTTACCACAGGCGTTGACATTAGAAAAGCATTAGAAGGGGGTTAACAACCTGTTTAATGCTAAACCTTGACCTTATTACAAACTTATTATCTTTGTTTTATTATAAATTAGAAATATGGAATTACAAATTAAAAACTACTGTTGAATGGAAAGTATTAGAAATAATTATAGTATGCTTGTCATATATGTATATTACATAAATACAGTACTAAATGTGTTACTTTAAGAATCATTATATTACACTCTTGACAATGTGTTCAACAGTAAATCTTTTGAACTTTAAAAGCTGTCATTGCTCATGGTTTATCTTGTATTGAAATAATGAAACTATTAGCTTAACGGTAAAAGGTTAAAAAATTTAAGATTTTACTTTATATTCACTTTAATGTATTTATTAATCTTCGCTCGTTGAGTCTTAAAACAATACAGCTTGATAGAATTTAATTATGTTTTACAGTTTTTTAATTTTTAATTAGTTTTTACAGTGTTATGGGAATATTAAATATTGAGAACGTCAAGTACTTTACATGAATAGTTACAAAAATAATCAAGTAAAACAATAAACGTGTCAAATATTGCGTCAACTTTTGCATTATACGGAGCTGTAGGATGCCAAGGTAAGATCCTCAGCAACAGGAGTGTGAGAATGACACTTCCAGCTTTAGTTGTATATTATATATATTTTATTTGAAGTATTTATTCCATTTTTTAGAAACATTGAGAAGGTGAAGATTGTTACACTGTATGAAAAAAGATGATAGAATCCAAGTTGAATAAATAGATGGTCCCCTCCCTGTTATAGGGAATAGAGGGGAAATATAGGCAGGGTTACATATTTGTAATAGACTTGCTCTCAACCGGGATGATGGGACCTACCCATAAAGCAGAATTCGTAATATACTTACTAGCACAATATAAATTTTCTTAAATATACATTGCCAATTTTTGTGTTTCTTCAAATAAAATATATGGGAATGAATATGAGAATGTAAAAAGATAAACGTCTTTATAAACAAATCCTTTACTAGTTTTTCAAAATGCTAGGAATGTAAAAATAATTTGAACCCCACATTAGGTAACTAAATTAAAAATACTTAATGTTTGTTTTTTATTAACTCAGATTTATTGAACATTTTAACTCGAGCAATCGATCTTAAATTTTTTTTTTTTTATAACATAAAATAAGTGTTACATAAAAGTATGCATTAAAACTAGAATCGAAAGTAACAGGAGAACTATACAAAAAAAGACAATTTTAATCTTTTAGAAATGAAAAGTTAAAGGTGGTAGTGAGCGAAGAAGAAATAGGTCAACTGAAGAAATTTCTTCAACTATCTAGAGAACCTTTAAAGAATTGTGTCCTATATAATCGTGATGGCACAGGTTATCACAAATAAAGGAAATTATCTACTGACTTTTCTTACACTGCTTCTTCTGATGTCTATCCGTTACGGATGATGGCCATCACTATGAGAACTTGATTAACTGCTGCCCTAAACAATCGCTTTCTTCCTTGCAAAAACTAGATACGCCAATTCCTAAGCCAAGAAATTTTCTTTTGCCAAGACTTTTTCTAATTACTTTCCCCTGTAATACCATTGAAACCCGCAATCTGTGAACATTCCTAATTTTACTCCAGTTTCCAGACGTTTATGGTGTTAAAGATTTTCTTAACCAGAAGAGTACTTCTGCAAGATTCTGCGTTAGTGACGCGTTCCATCCAGAGTCTCTCTAGCTCCCTGACAACCCACGTTCGAACACAGCCTCAAAACAGCTTCTTCTCTAAAAGATCCTCTCAATACTATTATAACGGACATTATTATGACAGCAAATATGAACTGATTCAGTTAAACATTTATAGCATCAACTATTAAACTAAATCATTCAAACAATTCAGTAATTAGTTTTGAGTAATATTATTAGAAATAATTAATTTAAAGAAGAACACCTTAATGTTTGAATATGAGTACTATTAAAATGTTCAATTTATTTCTCATAATTGTGAAAATAGAATTTTGTTTGTACTCCGACCTTGAAATCTCTAGCTTAATCTAGAAAACGTTAAAGAACTTTTGTTTTCTTTGTTATTTTGAACCTCAATCGCTCTGAAGTACATTTTTATTTATAAATAGAACTTGAATATTTAATTTGTTAAAAAGAAGCCCATCTCTCTCTCTCTCTCTCTCTCTCTCTCTCTCTCTCTCTCTCTCTCTCTCTTCAGTGTGTGTGAATATAAGTGTGTGTGTGTGTGTGTGTGTGTGTGTGTGTGTGTGTGTGTGTGTGTGTGTGTGTGTTGTGTGTGGTGTGTGTGTGTGTGTGAATGTGTGTGTGTGTGTGTGTGTGTGTGTGTGTGTGTGTGTGTGTGTGTGTGTGTGTGTGTGTGTGTGTGTGTGTGTGTGTGTGTGTGTGTGTGTGTGTGTGTGTGTGTGTGTGTGTGAGAGTGTATGTGAGTGTATGTGTGTGTGTGTGTGTGTGTGCGAGCGCGCGCGCGTGTGTGTGTGTGTGTTTGTGTGTGTGTGTGTGTGTTTGTGTGTGTGTGTGTGTGTGTGTGTGTGTGTGTGTGTGTGTGTGTGTGTGTGTGTGTGTGTGTGTGTGTGTGTGTGTGTGTGTGTGTGTTTCACAAATATCCTAACAAGATTAGGTCAATTTCTGACCTAGTTAATCTGCTGTTTAATAAGTCATGTTTCAATACTGTTTGACCAGAGTTACTTTTTACCTATAAGTTACTTGGCTTGCCTCTCCCTGGACGTTCTTGTACTCGTTTTCTTCTGTATCGCAATCTCCTGCTTTGCTAAGATTTTCTGTAATGATTACACCCAAGATGTGTTTGCACTACAAACCTTATTTTGCATGTCATTATCTTACTTTGAGTTAATAACTGGATTCTTTTCTGTTTTCCTAAGAAAAATGTAAACCTTTCCAAAGATTCCTAAAGAAAACTGATGTTATAACTACACTGTTGTTTTGATTTTGATGTTTTTTATGATTTTAAAATAATTGTGTTGACTTTTTTTTATAAATTGCTTGCTCTATATTATTCATAACATTAATACTGTGTTCTAATTTTATAAAGTAATTTGTTATTTTCGTAATTTGTTATTTCATATTTATGTGATATTAGGTGGGCTGCAACATTTGATGCTTTTGTATTTCTATTTCTGAATGCTCTGTAATATTCTTCAAATCTTATTTTAAATGATCTGATTGTTTTTCCTATGTAAAATGTGTTGCAGTGGTTACATGTAATTTTGTAAATTCCTGATAGGTTATGTTTTTCTGTATTTGTTTTGTGGTTTGTGTTATTTAGATATTTTGTTGTTTGGTTTGTATGTTGGAGTGTAGTATTCTTTGTTGTATATATTTGTTAATTTTTCTACTTTGTTATTGGTGTATTTATATTTTAGGTAGATTTTTTAATTTTTATTATTTTTGTGTTCAGGTTGTAGTGTTGTGTTGAGGTTAAGTTTTTTTTTGTAAATTTATTGTACATGTTTTTTATAAGGTATTTGTTGTATCCATTTTCTATTGCTATTTTTGTAATGTTATCTAATTCTTCATTTAATTTTTTACTGAATCAAAGTGGTTCGACAATGATCAAGTGACCGAAAAGTACTTTATCACATAAGGTAAAACTATTGCACTTAGCGGTGGAAAAAATTATTTACAAGTAATAATAATAACTTCATAAAGTCAGTGCAACGGATAAATAATGGACGACATGAAATATCACGAGATATATATATATATATATATATATATATATATATATATATATATATATATATATATATAGTATGTTTTCCTTAGACAATAACTATAACAGTTATAAACGTGTATAAATACCCTAGAATGCCCAATAAATTGTTGACCACCACGAAGGGTTAGGCTCAGTATACAAGTGTTTACACAATTCCCAGGTACAATAAAAAGTATGAAACATTTGATAGCTTAAGAAGTTAGCTTGCTTTGAAGAAAAAGCTTCACGTAGAGCTTTGAACAGTTTTCAGGTACTGAGCCTGTAATGTCTTTTTTGTTAATGTGTGGTATATCAATTTGTGTATATCAGTTTGGTTGCAATTAAATATCAAATATTCAAATAAATATTGACTTGAGAAAAGTAAACATATCACATTTCCAGAACAATTCATTTCCATAAGCTTTCAAATGGCTAATGGAGTGTCATTTTGAACTAATACACAAGCAGAATTATTGGTCATTGAACAAGAGAGACGAACTTCTTACCATTACATGGATTCACCGTGCAAGTGCCTGGTCTATTGTGTGGCAGAGGAAGTAACCCCGAGTAGCCCCGGAACTAGTGATTCTTGTGTTTTTTGCTTGATTCTATTTTCTAGTATTTTTACAAATTGAAAATATTTACAACAGTAAAAATAATTTAGGATTTACGTACAAATCGCTTCGATATGTAATGAAATACGAGTTTTATAGGCCTATATCTTAGAAGGAAAATTAGAGGGGACGGATTATTTAAGGAGACACAAAGTGGAATATATTGAAAAAGTACGA
Organism: Prosapia bicincta; assembly: GCA_036971475.1. NCBI lineage: Eukaryota > Metazoa > Arthropoda > Insecta > Hemiptera > Cercopidae > Prosapia > Prosapia bicincta. Next base: position 369,808,675 of record JBAIZL010000001.1, read on the forward strand.
ACGTCAAACACACATTCTACCTAGAGCAAACAGTACTAGACATGTGGAAACTTACTTCAACGTAATACAAATTTTAGTATGATTTATTGATTTATTCTTTTGATGCAAAAATGTAGAACATAAATAAAAATAAGAATTTTCATATTTTTTGTTTTAGAAGGAAAACACTTAGATTTTCAAATATATGTAGGCTTAGCTTAATTTTTTGGTGAGTAATTATTTTCTAATTAAATGTTTTTCAAATAAGGACCTTTTCAACAAGACCTTTGTGATATATGCTACATGGAAACTAAGGCCTTGACTACATATGCCACACTTGAAGGTCTTGGCCTCCTATATCACAACTATTCTTGTCCACGTCTCCGTAAGTGAATGTTCCCCACGACTGCTCCACATAAGTCCTAGGTGACCAAGGTTACAGAAAAACTCCGACACCGTGCTTTAATTACAAACCCCAAGCCACGGACAGTGAAAGTCCCCGCCCCCGCCACGGCAGACCTACTTTTCACAGCCCGCCAATTAACACCGGTTATATAAAGCCGAAGCTAACTCTGCGCCACATACTTCGGACAATGCACATATAGATAGTTTACACAAAATCAGCTGCTATTGTCCGAGTCGGAGGAGGTTATGACATAACAGGCCGGGTTAACCAGATTTGAAAGTTGTTAATCTACTTCATCTAGCTATTACGTATCACGACACACATCGGTTATCGAAAGCCAAAAGCGGTTGGCAGTAATGCAGATGTAATTAATGAAAGCAATTTGTCCAGCTGTCATGTCTTGTAAGGTTGTATAAGAAAAAAAAACAAATTATTATATGTGAAATGAAAATATATCTCTTGTAGAAAATATTATTTTTAAAATTAATATATTATTTTTACTCATATGGAATCCATCCAGGCCTATATTAAAACAAATACTACTTTCTGTCGTAGACGATAAAGTATTAGCCAAACGTTGGATGATGGTACTAATAAGAAGAGTCAAATTACTTTTATTATTAATAATAAAATGTAATAATAAACCAATAGAGAGTTATATTATAAAAGAGAAATTTTTGTATTATATTAATCCAATATGTTAATCAATACTTTAATCCTTATACTTAAAAGATGTAATAAAAACTATAAAAATACATTAAAATAGTAACAAATAATTTATTCATACCATTACCTTTTTCCTTAAAGTTAGTATCATGTAGCATTCCGAAAATTCGTATTCTGTAGCTTTGGTATATATAGGTAAATATAATTGACAGAACACAAGTTTATCTACTATTGAACTCCAACTTTCATCTCATACGTTATATTAGAGTGTGTATAATAATGGGAGTGTATATAAAAATTGCCAAAAAAAAAAGTAATTAGTAAAAAAGTCTGTTACAGTTATTTTGTTCTTATTGTTTGTTTTTATTTACTCATTTATTTCATTCTCGTTTAAACAGATAGATTTAACCATACAAAACTGAGGGGTACAGCGCACTCAGTTCCGAGGTTAGCCCTCAGATATCCCATAACAATCACTTATTTACTTATTTTATTAAACAATAATTGAACAGATTTGTTTACATGTTGCTTTTTTACTGAATTATAGGTTTTGTTTCTTCTTCTATAACTAAAACTATTTGTTCAAATATATGGTATATTTTGACAACAAACTAAAAACACCAATTATTTTTTATACTCTGAAATATCATTATAAGTTCTTTGGTTCAGAAATTACTTTTCAAGAAAATTAACGAATGAATATTAATTATTGAATTCAATAGTTTTTTTTCTGTAATAAATAGCTTACCGCATTCAAAAATTTATTTAAGTGTACAATTTAATTAAAAACTTGAGCTGTGAAAAATTATTTTTTGAATCAAATATAAATGTAGACTATAGTGGTGTAAATTATAAGCTTTTTAAGAAAACCTTTGTCTAGAATACAACAGCCGTTTCAAAACTTTAACACACATTTTGTTAATTAAGCTTTATCGTTTTAAATACTGTTTTATTATTTTTTTATGTATAACGTCTTAATGCCCAGTACATAACATTTTACATGTGAGTGAAGGTGGCATTTGACGTCATTAGTTAGGAATTCTAAAAACAATGCATGAAAATATCCCCACGCTACGACTCTGTAGTATCGAGCAAATTGTCCCAAAGATTACCGTAAGTCAAACAAGTCGAAAGTTGATTACTAACTTGGACGTTATTTAGTTTAATCATTTTCAAATCCAACTTCCTGTATCATCAGAAATCTTGAATATTTGATTAAATTACGTGATAATGTTCGATTTCATGCAAGAGCTGTTTCATTACTCCTAAGCTGTATTATCTTATGCATATTATTTTAGTAGAAAGTTAAATTATACTGTTTTGTAAAATATACTTACTGATTTGTTGATGAGTTGAGCTTAGTTATTTATTATGTTAACTTTCTGGAGCCTATTTAATAAGCGTTAAGTTGACAGTTTACGATGCCAATTATTTTTTCATCCTTTAGGTTTTTTGATGTACCCTTAATATGATAAACTATCTTGCAATATTTCCTGAATTTTACATAAAGTAGGCGGTTGTGTTTGAAATCAGTTCATAAATAAAAAAAATAATTTTCATTGAAAAAAACATTTAATACTTTACAATAGTTATTAAAATGACCAAATCTATAAGCGTATTACACTTAGAAATATCGCCTGTAGTGTGTTTTGCAATACTGTTCATAAATGTCATGAATAATTATTTTCCAATTGACATTTGACTAAAGATATTTATTAACGAAACAGCTTCAACTATAACTACTGAAATATGTTAATATATAAATCACATTTAAGACCTACTTCGTCATAAAAGGGTATTTTATAAAAACGTGTTTGAGAAAACGTGAAAAATATTAAGCTTTTTATTAGTATTTTTCTAAAGGTGAAGTTATACTTGATTGATTGTTGCCATAAACTGGTAAACATTAGTCAATGACCTTGGCTGGTTGAATATGACGGTGCTGCTTCGGAAATAGCAGTGATTTGTATTTAATAGACATTTGAAAATTTACAATGGGCTTTATCATTTTCTTAGTGGATTTACATGTTCTGTACCTTAATCAATGTACTGTATTCAAGGATAATTTAGACCTCTGTATAAGTTTTAAAAAAATATTTTTAGTTGAACTTTGAGAATTATTAAGTTTATTATTACTATGACAACCTCCGGAGGATAAGAAAAGGAATGTAACTGCAGAGAATGTTACGGAAAGTGCGTAAAACTGTCTGCTTTAAAATATAAATTAGGGTTATATCCAAACTCTCTCTAAAAGGGCCATGTAGTCACTCTCTCTATCGGCGTCTTAGAGAGGTGTCTGAACTCTACTCCATAGTGTAGTAAGAAGGTTAAGTGCAAGAAGGAAGACTTACTGGTGTGCCATAATGATATACTTGGCAGAGTTGCGTAGTCTGTCTAGGTATAATTTATACGCAAGGATACATATTTTATATGCATATTTATTTGTAAGGTTTTACGGCTAAAAACTGTTGTCCTTCTTATATAAACACACACACACACACACACACACACACACACACACACACACATATACACACACATACACACACACACACACACACACACACACACACATATATATATATATATATATACACAGGCCTTATATACAAACCTATATATATACACAACCTTATTTATTCACAAGTCTTATATATACATAAGCTCCTTATAAACACAAGTCTTATATATACATAATCATTATATATACACGAGATAATCATGAAATATACACGAGCTAAATAAGTGAACTTAAAATTAAAGATTTAGTTTAATCCACTTATTTAATAAAACAATGCAATTGGAATTTTCAATAAAACAATAAACTTTTGTAATTCGTTAAATCTTGCTTAGGATTGAAGTAATAAGAAAGCTCGCAATAACCAACTTCTTCCGCCATTAAGCATAACTTATCAGTTGTTGAATATAATAAATGACGTCACCTGAGGCCAACAATGAAGCAATATGATTTACAACCTTTATTAAAACACCAAGATATATCTTGTTTGCTGCTATATAAAGGTAATCAAACAGCAGGCTACTTATTTAAAAATTTACTCAAAGATAGTTTACCGGTGTGTGTGTGTGTGTGTGTGCGTGGTGTGTGTGTGTAGTGTGCGTGTGTGTGTGTGTGTGTGTGTGTGTGTGCGTGCCTGTGTGTGTGTAACATATATATTTTGTATATCAACTCGCATAAAACGGAAGAAGTATGTGTCCAATAAAAGTGATAGATTATGCCTAAGAAAATGCGTTGTGCGTCAGTTATAATCCACCCCCAGCAGTCAATACAAGTTTACCTTGAAAATCAAACCAAAATAATATGCATGTTAGCAACAGTGACAGTAGTTTCAGAGAAAATGGTCGATTCGCCTTCTAGGCCCTGCTACTTTCTAGCACAAATGGCTGAATATATAGACTCCTAGAGTTTTGTTTATAATGTTTAGGTATGAATATGTTTTAGTAGATATTTTCCAAAAACTTTGTCAAATTAAAATATTTGTCATTTAAAATAATTACGTCATGGATGAATATTAAGAGTGCGCAAAGTCCAGGGAATATCAAAGCCGTCAACGTGAAACAATAAAAAAACTTTTGAAGAACTTGGGATTCCCGACAATCTGCACACGATATATTATTAGAGATTTAGGTTTTTGTCCGTACAAAATGATGCTACGTCAATTAACGGACGTTAACAAAGCTGAACGACTTCTTTGTGGGTCTAAACGTTTTAATTAGTGCCCTCGGATTGTCCATGTTATGACTCAGATCTTATCAGTGGGTTTTCTTGTTGGTAGTAAAGGATGACGCTACAATACGCACGGCAAATGTTGGATGATCGACAAGACATTTTTAAGAAGGGTGAAACTCAAAAGTTTGCGTTTGGTCAGAAGAAAGCTAAAACAGCCCTTATGTTATTATTTGTCTGTAGATAAATATATAAAGATGATATCTAAAGAGTCATGCGCTGCGGATTTTATCTAAGGAACCACAAAATATAATGGGATTGCGAACATAAAACGTCAAGGCTTTCAGGATGCCACGTAAACTGAAAAAAACATCGCAGCTCGTCTAGAAGTTTCAAAAAGGGAACATACAGTCGTAAACATAAGTAATGCACACTTTTACTGCACTGCCCTTTAACTTGCGCATTACACTCATTTGTTAGTAATGAAATATTAATTAATTAATTATAATATTAAATAATAACTTTTTACAACAATACTTAATAATATTTTCGTAAGTTACTATTTATAATATCCAAAGCTTATAAAATGTATTAATGGACAGAGATTCTTTAGAATGAAACTTTTAATTTAATAAACGTAATAATAAGAAATATAGAATGTATTACTTTTATTTTAATATATTATTTATCGTTTATTTTTCATTATTTTGTTATTACTTTTTTACGGACTGTTTTAGTTGGTTTAATAACCCTTTACGTCTTTGTTAACCTTTTGACGAACGTAAAAATTTTGAGTTCGATTCCCGGTAGATAAAGAATAAAAGGGGTTTTTATTTATTATTAATAGGATATCTTTGCTATTATTATTATTATTATTATTAATATCACTTTATTATAATATATTATTTTGGCAATGGAATTAAAATTATTACTTTATTATTTTCATTATTTTTTTCAATTGTAGGCTATTTTATAAATTTTAATTTTAATTCATTTTCAATTAAAATCTCTTCTAATGAGAAGTGACGCGTTAGGTGATTCTACAATTAAAGCCATCCTTAATTACAACTCAAGTACTTAATTCCATTACTGTAGAGCCTGACACTAACACGCTAATCCTCGTCATTATCTACACATATGTTCAGTGGTCAGCATTGTTGGCATCGTTCAGCGCCTCTAATTGTGTAAGCCATTAAACAAGTAAACAGTAAGAAACTGAGCGATCCGTTCTCTTTCCACACCGATCTCGAGCGAGGAAAGTGCTAAACTAGTTATATTATCTTGCTGTACAAGACGGACGAGTCGTGACCTTTGGAGGTCCCAAAGCGTTACTCCTGACGCGTTTTGTACTAAATACATCATAGCAAATAGCACTCATCACATTCAGGGTAAAGGAGTCGTGAAGCGCTGAGTGTTTATTCTGTTTTTAGTCATATCCTCTATGAAAGCTTAACCTTGTCGACTGGTTGAAATTGAAGAATACTTTGAATGACTTTCTTCAATAAAATCATGCACACATTTGCCGGAAGTTACCTGCCGGAAGTTAGTCTGAGAAATATTTTTGTAGTCTTAAAAGTTTTTATAAACATTAACTTCGTACACATATAGTCTATTAAATATTATATTTAAAATGAA
>JBAIZL010000001.1:369820045-369827545 GCA_036971475.1 Prosapia bicincta
AGCGTTAAGGGTGCGGTGACCTTATAAAAACTACTTTTATGCTTCATGTAAATTAAATTGATGTTTTTAAAATTTAATTATAGAAATATAACCTATTTCCTGGATATGTTCTCTTATATTTTCCCAATATTTAATATTCATTGTTATCCTTGAGCGTTACGGGTGTTGTGGTCTTACAAAAACAACTTTTATGTTTCATGTAAATTAAATTGATTTTTTTTAATTTTAAGCAATTATTAAATTTAATTGTTTTATTGTCGTTACCCAAACGGCAAAATAATCAACCAATTATCTAAAATAAATTTAAACACAGATTTTGAATGGTTCATAAAATTAATTATTACAATCAACAATAATAAACTAGGCTATAGATTTTCTAAAACAGATACTGCAAGATTACCTAATTTGTACAGTGTTTTAAACAATAAAACTAAGAGCACGTTCAAGATATAAATAACTAATAACTAAACAAAAATAACCCTTGATGTACATATATTAATACAAATATTTAAACAACCTTGATGTGCATTTCATTAACACTGTTAGCATCATCAGGTTACAAACATCATGTTTCTAACCTTCTGATGATGCTAACAGTGTTGGCGAAATGTACATTAAGCTTGATTAAATATTTGTAATAATATTTATATTTTTGTTTAATTAATATAACTACGATACTGTGCTTTGTATTAATGTTGTATAAAAATATATTTTTTTTTTTTAATAAAAGATTTATTTCGAAAAATGGTTCACCATTTAATTTAGAATTTTAATATATAATTTTTTTAAGTTTTAAAGAGTCATACAATATATTTTCAAACTCACAATGCTGCAGCAAACTTGTTATGTTCATGGTACTTGGTGAGGGTAAGGTTCTGGTGAGGGTAAGTCATACATATGAGGGCTCATACGGCTTAGATAGGTAACAGATTGCTGAATATTTGGATGTCACAATGTTTTTGGCTTCTTTATTCTCTTTATAAAAAAGGTGTATTTTTAATATTTGAAAATTCATCACGTTTTTCTGCTTACGATAGCATTTCAATATTCTCCTTTCAGAAGGGTTTAGCAAAAACACCCTTAATAATACCTCTCTCGTGACTAATAATTTTAATAAAATGCCATTTTTTATAATATCCTACGTATTCTACATTATTTTCCAAAATAAATGTTCAACATGTACTGTTTCAACAAATTGCGTAATCAATTTGTCGCCTAATTTAAAAACCTCGGCGTAGATTTCTACAGCTTGCTGTCGCCATTTACTTATCGCGTCCATTTCCTTGTCTTCAGTTCACTCTAATTTCAAATGTGTATTTATTTTCTTTACATTTTCAGTGAAATAGACGCTCGGTGTTGAGCGTGACCAAGTTATTAAGCGTTGTGTGTTCTGTTGAGAGAGGAAAACAGTGTCAACGCGTGAAATTAGGAGAAATACTCGGTTACTGAATTGTGCTGAAACGTTTTACAGACTTTCTCATGTGAGAGTTCCCGTGCAGAAGCGCAATCTACGGTAATACACAAAAACTACAGTAATACATTAAATGCATAAATATTCTGTCCGAATGGTAGATTTATTGGAAAGACAAAACAGAACTTTTTTAATTTATATTTAAATTGCAGTGATTGAAGGATTACAGTAATTTCCAATGAACTAAGTACTTGTTTCTTGTTTACGTAACTGTCCTTATCCACTTAGAATTACTTACTTTACTTACTTTAGAATTACAATTATTATGAATATGTATATATATATATATATATATATATATATATATATATATATATATATATATATATATATATATATATATATACGTCAGAATAGCAATATTAAGTGGCAAAATAGAAAGCGAATTTCCTTGCAATTTTCCATTTTCCTTACTATGCATGGTGTTGGACTATTATTTTTGTTTGTTACTATTTATACGCTTTCTTTTTTTCGTCGCTTGCGTTGTGTTGTAGTTTCTTTTCGCTTTCCTTTCGAATTGTCCGTTTTGAAGCAAGGGTTGATACCGTTAATCCAATTTGTTTGTTTATTTATATTATTTTCCTTGATTTAATCCTAGATTGTTATTTATGATATTGTGTGGTAACCATGACAACAATTTAGGCCTAATCTTGTACAATGGAGATTTTGACGACATCCAGATGGGGGTAAGAGAAAAATCCATATACATCTTAGATAAACAAATTTCTAGCTATGGGAAAATTGGCTCAGTGCCAAAGCGCTAGACTTCGAACATGAAGATAATCAGTTCGAATCCGACCAAGATCCCCCAATTTTATATATTGTAATTATTGAATAAATATTTGAAAAACCCGTAATAATATCAATTGTCGTCAACAATAGGCATTTGAACTTGATTGGATAAATAAAAACGTATTTTATTAACGATCGAAATCTTGTACAAGATATATGTATAAGAAGAGTGTAAAGTAATAGAAGGAATTTAATAATAGAACGGCTTACATTTTGTTTATTTATCATGTTGATACGTTTACCTTGAATAACGCAAAAAGCAAAAAAATTTTTGGAGCACATCTGCTGGACTTGCTAGTTTACGAAGAAAACCAGCTCTGACGTTTTGTGAATATCCCACTTTACTTTTCTAAGGTTACATAAGTTTGGCAAAAACCTGTATTTTTTTTTTTTTTTTTTTTTTTTTTTTTTTTTTTTTTGTTAAAAATGTACTCAATATTTTTATTGCGAAAATAATTTGATTGCAATTACTTGACTGGTAACTTGTTTTGCAACATTTATTGTAAGAGGAAATCGAGCCAATATTATCTGTAAACCTTAGACAAGTGAATATATTACGGCTGTGCTGAACTGAATAAGAAAGCCCTAAGACCCAAGTGTGGTAAAAAGCTAAACCTGATCATGTAAGAACCCGTGCCGCACCACGCCCAGCCAAACCGGTAGGACAGCGTATTTGTACCTTTGTGACACACTGAAGGCCCACATGTCCGCAATTACAGTCTAGACTTGTGGATTATTCTGTCGAAGATCAGGCTTCCATTGTCCATCTTAGTCCCATAATACCATCGTGCGTTGTGAAAGGAGCAACCTTCATAAAAGTCGTCGACATTTTTAGAAATAATTCAGGCCGCAGAATTGAACTGAACTTTTTCGAAAATGTTTTTAATTACCTATGTGTTTAGGAAAAATAAGAAATATTTATGTTGTAAAAAAATTACAACCTTTTCATTGATATATTACTCCATTATTAAAGTAATGCAATTTATATCATATATTTTTAACATACCCCTTTATTTTTCTATTTAACCTTTTCTAATATATTTTTTTAACAAATCTTATTAAATACTACGAGATTATTTTTTTTTGTGTGCTTTAATTTCAAAAAGATGGCTACCTATAAAAACAGGTAACTAACAACTCAAATAAATAAACTTAACATATAAATTATTACTATTATAATAAGATTACAATCACTATAATATAACAAAGTTTAGGAAATACAAAGTCAAATTTCTTAAAAATTACAATGCTCAAATAATATATACTAAAAAAATAAGAGGTAAGTCCTCAATACCCTACAATACCTTACTGTCCCGATCGTTTGTTTTCGTCTTACAAGACGTAGGCCTATGATATTATTATTAGTTACTTTCTTGATGTTTGAAGATTTTTGTTACACTTTTAATTAAATTTAACGATCATTTTAAAATTCTCTAATTATTTTTACTGAAAAAATTAAAACGTTTTTCGCCGTAAGGGTTATTAGTTTTGTTTATGGAGTTTAGTAAACTGTATCATGAATATTTAACCTACATGCAAATTTCCTACTGCAGCCCTGTTAAAATTGTTCATTATACTAATTCAACTGTAGTAGTAAACAATTTGAAAACAACAAAAATAGGCGCCAACTACCATTCTCGACTGTTGAATAAACTATAATATGCTTCAGTACTGTAATGTTAAAATTCCATTGGCTAAAATCATACACGCAAACATGTTACACTGAATCATTTCATAATGTGCATTGAAATTTCATAATTAAACAAAAATGATTCCGATTTCTTACAAAATATCATTAAAACAACTCATGGTTTTTCCGAAATAAACAAACTTTCTATTTGATTTCGTTTGGACAGTAATGTTTTGTGAACAATCGGTCTTTTACTAGATCTGAGTCAATAGAACAATTAGGAATAACTATTGAACAATAACAGAACTATCTCCCGTCCAGGCAACCGTTCACTTTCACCGACGACATACGCCGTGCGCATTTCAAGTAGACCAACGAACCATTTCAGGCACCGTATCCACCTATTTCCGGATGCTTATGAAGCCATCGTGACGTCAAATTGCTTTTTTTGTGTCGTGTACAAGAAAGCGTCTATGATGACATTTGTAAAATTATTTTCAACTTCCTAAATTTCAACATTTAATTAGTCCATTTTACTAACTGCAATAAAATTCACCTAATTGAATATATTCGTCCTGATTTTGGTCGGTCATACACCGTGCTCACAATGGCAGTCCCATACTTATATAGCTTTCAACATAGTTTTAAAAAATCTGTCAAAATACGACATTAATATGTCAGCTGAATCAGGCCAAGCTCCTATTTCTGTGCCTTTTGTTGACGGTGTCATTTTCTAATTATATATTTTTTTAAATTTTAAATATTTTTTGTCCCATATCAGGTTACAAGATCTACCCAGCCACCTTAATCTCGTCACCATTTTTCTCGTCTCCAATAGGGCATAACTTCCATCTTAGAATTTTACTTTCAATCATTCTTAGTCTATGATAAAGTGAGCATCGCGGATCACTACTACACCATGAAAGAGAAGATATAATAGATTATAGAAGATATAATAGATTTGTTTGGTTTACTTTTCAAAATTGGAGAACTCAATAAATACAACATAGGCCTAATTGCAATACAAATATTCTCCCTTAAGCACAATGTCTAATTTCTCCCCTGGTTCTTTATTCCGCAAGTAAATACCGACATTAAACTGTTAATGTTTCAATGCAGAATAATATATTTTTTTAACTAGATTTATGAAAATGAAACTCATGCTTTATATTCGTTTATAATGTTTTTCCACTACTTTTAAACGTTTTCTTCAACAACAAAAAAACATAGGCTACCTGTAATAGACTAGAGGTTGGTCCGACAACTCTAGTTTTATTAACAGAAAACTAGTTTTATTGACAAATTGAAAACATTTTTATTGAATAACTAGTAACTAGAACTAGTATTTATCAAGTAATAATTTTTAAAAAAGTTGTTCAAGCGAAAACAGATTTAGATAGATTCTAAATTCTATTTTTCTCAAGAGTTTTAAATTTTTTCAAATATATTGTTCAATAGTTATATTTGTTCACATATTAGTTTTTTTTCAATAATTAAGTTCAGTATACGTTCAGTTTGTGTTTGTAATCAACCTACTGACCTTTTGGGATTTATAATTTACAATATAATTCTCTGATGGCTAAATCACGTAAAAAAATACGATCCAGAATGTTTAGTATCCTCAGAGATCTCTCCACATCCTAGCTCGAATATCTTCACTTCCTGCATTCTTTTTATGTAATCAAACCTACTAACTATTTTATGCTTTATAGCCACCACAACTATTAGTAATGGTATCAACTTCAGAATTTGTTGAATATCCACACATCTGTCCTCTAGTCGTCGCCCATAAATCCGACTATCTTCCTTTCAAACAAAATATAATTTTATATAATTTTCCCTTGAATTTTTTGAATTTTTTTAAAAGTGTAAAGCTAAAATTAAATACGAGGAAAGAATTTCGCATAACCAGCTATTACGTTTATGCAAAACAGAATCACTAAATTATTTGAAATTCACATTATTTGAAAACTTTATCTCACTGAAATTCTTTTAACAATTACAATAACAGACCAACCAAAAAATGTAAAACTGGGCAAAATAGCTATAAAAAATGTTATTTAATTTTAACTAGTTTAACTAGACCGTAGTTTTGCTTACTCGGGCTATGGTTTTGTTCATTTTGTCATGTATCATGTCGATTCATAAGTTATCACCGTCGTGAAATAGACTTTATTTTCTTTTTCGTTTACTTTTCCTTTTATCTTTATAATTACTTTACAGCTTTTCACCGATGCTATTTATTTTATTCCTGTGAAGAGACTAACACTAACCACATATCCCTCTAAACCGTCCCTTTTAACGTTTTTCTGTCACCTTTATGTCCTGATAGAACCATTCCTCCTGACATCCATTTACATCTCCCAAGCTTTCAGGGAAAAGTAAGTATGTAAAAAGTGGATTTTAAGGCTCTCCATATATCCCGAATGTTTGACTTGCCGCATCAGCTGTGATAGGTTGCGTTAGCTTGCTTAAATAGTCAAGCCTCGTTCTGTATTTTAGTCATTTTTTCTTCTAAATTGGTTCATCGATAACAAGGCAATAAACGAAATCGTTAATTTCGAGTGTTAACTTCTTGTTCTATTTTGATAGGTAGGTGTTCCAGAGTCCAATGCATATATTGCCCTCTCTATACCAAAGGTACTGCAGACATCAAACCTTTTCTTCAGCTACTTTTCTTGGATGTCCGACATGAACTTATCTTGTGAGAATCTCGATGTTATTTAAGAGCGTTTGATGGTTCTTAAAGAACCAAGTTAAATTGAATTCTTTAAATAATTTTTTAATTAGTATATTTTTAACATCCTATACAAATCTACATATTTTCACTTTAGTTTTCCATTCTGCCCACCAGCTCCAAGACGGCGCCACATGTTTAATGACCTTTCCGCCATGTTTAATGGCATGTACCTACATTAAGGCCTTAATGTATTTCTTACTGGTTAGAACATGGAGGGTAAGAATGGCACAGCATACACTCTATCGACAATTGCTCACATACCTTAAGGCATCTTAATTCTTGTAATAATATCAGACAAAGGTAACATAGGCCTATAATTTCTCCCTAAAAATAGTGTCCCGTTTGTGATAGATATATTTAATTCTTTACTTTACTGGTAAATATTTTAGTAAGTTGACTCAAATTTTTACACTAGTGTGTTTTAAACAGTAATGTTCATTCAGGGATTTTTTACTTTAAGTTAAAAATTAAATTTGGTATGTTATTTGTTTCACAACATTAATTACTAATTTTATAATTTGATTTAATTTAGAATGTCTAACAACAATGCTTTTTTCGTTGTTAGTAAAATTCGTTTTCAACGAAAGACCAACATGAATGCGAGTGTCACAAACCCTTTTGCCAGATACGAACACATTTAACTTACAACTTCCGTGTGAACTTTGTCACATCTGTTCCAAGAATATTTCATGCATTTACAAAAAAAAGAATAGAAAAAATACCTTAACGAAACATAAATAGAACAAGGAATATGCAAGTCAGTGGGAAGGTGACTCGAATTTGCGGTGAACGCAGAAGTATGCCGACAGAGCATTGTTGCCAGGATCTCCAAGGTGTCTGCAGACAGTAAAATTACTTAGACAAAGG